>CAJUYG010005425.1:0-13938 GCA_910591675.1 Galerucella calmariensis | reverse complement strand
AGGAGCAGCACGTCACATTTGCATATCGGTGACGGTAACGCGATGATGTCACCAACCTGTTCCTGTTAGTGTCCACTTCAAAACATTCTAAACTATTAGAACTATGTTATGTGGTATTCTACGTAATTTACGTATTCTAAACATTTAAATTTGATATCTTGTGACATTATCTTATTAAAATTGGCAACATTTGAGTTAGCAAAGTACTTGTGCTACCTACCTCGCCGGTTTCGCTTTTTATGGCCCTTGTAGAATATAACTCGACATTTACGATCTGCCCAACTAAGTACAATGGGTTGCAGGTACGTGACTAAATGAATAACTGAAATATAGACCATAAATATTTTTTAACAAGATTCCTTCCTACAGATTGTACGCAAACTTCCGAGAAAAACTAGAGATTCCTTACAATTGTTTTATGCATAATTAAACGCTTTGTTGAGTATAAATATAAGATAGATGTCTTTTATGTTTTACTTGTAGAGCTATGAAAAAAAAAGATAACTTTTTAGGTACTTACATAAGAGTAAATCATCACCACTAACAAAAATGCAAATGAAATGATTTTCAACATTAAGTACGAATTTTTTATTATAAACAGAATGCAAGAATTGGAAGTAGCAAGGGCTGATTGGCAAGAACTGGAGAAGTTTTGAAGAGTTCCTGAAATCTTCCAAGTTGGAGAATAGTATATTGTATAATTAACACAGGAGTTTGGGATATGCTTTTCCCACGAATTGTACATACTATTTTTTCCTCAATCGTCTCGGAATGCCTTTAGCATCATTTTTAAGAAGAGCTGGCAAATTAGGGATCATTTGGGGATTTGAGATGAAGCAGAGCCTCTAGAAATGCAACGAATAACTAATAAATGTGCCTACTGCCCTATAAGGAAAAACCGAAAAACTAAGACAACGTGTTGCAAACCAAATTGTGGAAAGCCAATTTGCATGGAACACACAAAAACTTTGTGTACATCCTGTTGGGAAATAGAAGAGGAAGAATCGGAGTAGATGTACTCGTATCTTTAAATACTTTTGATTAATGAATTATTTTTTATTTAATTTCTTTTCATTTTGTCTTGTTAAATAAATAAATGTTGGTGAGGGAAACGCTCACACGCGTGTAACGACGTTAAGAAAAAAGGCGCGTGTCATGGTGGGTTAAAAAATTAATTAGAAAATCTTTGAATAGATGAGGCTTTTACTTGATGTTGATCCATAGTAAGTTATGAAATCAAACAATTTTATTTTGTTAAATCTACAATTTAAACTTAAAGTGACGCGTTTCGCTAACACAGTAGCTTTTTCAAACGAATGGAGGTATAATGAGAAACTTTCAATTTATACAGTGCCTTAATACTAAATTATACGGATATTTAACAATAAAATTATAATCTATTTACAAGGAAATGAAATGAATTTGTCTAAATATGGGATTAACTAAAGTATTTAACAAGTTTACCTGGGAACTCATTCACAAGCATCCTACAGGAATCTTTCTAGGTAAAAAGGTTTAATAATGGAGAATTGTTAATATCAAGTTGGTCGTTAAGAAGATTATCTGAATATTTGTTTTTATTTATCTCTAGGGCTTCTAAAAGATTTAATTTGAAGGATTTAGTTTCTATATGCAAAATTTCAAAATTTGAATCGAAAGAGTGTTGGTTTGCTAATAAATGATTTGAATAGTGGGAATCTAATTTTTGGTTGTCATAACTACGTTTGTGTTCTGAAATTCTAGTTTTAAAATTCCTAAAAGTTCTACCTATATAAATTTTATCACAGTCGTCATTACCACATTTTAATTTATAAACTCCTGATTTATTTAGTTTTGAAGATTTGGATTTGTTGTTTTTAATGAATTTGGATAAATTGTTATCAGTTTTGAAGCAAATATTCAAGTCTAAAGTTTCTAAAAATGATTTTATCTTTAAGGATGGTATTCCAAAGTAAGTTAAGCTTTTAAATTGGTTATTTTTTTTTTATTTAAGAAAAATAAAGCGCATCAACCCTTTAGGTTATTAGCGCTACCAAATGAATATATAATATAAATATTTAAATATTAAGTACTACTACAGTAAAGATATATATAAAAAAACAATTTTGGTAATATTTTTGTTTTTATCAGAAGGAAATACTTGTTTTATAGTATGTTTTCGTATCTTTTTATTTATGATGTTGTCAATTAAATTTGGATCGTAATTATTATTAATTATTATTTAGTTCTTTATTGTAATTGTCAATATTCAATGGAACTGTTAAAAGTCTATGTATCATACTATTGAAAGCTGCTAATTTATGACTGATTGGGTGGACTGAACTATTATGAATTGTAATGTTTGTATGTGATGGTTTGTGAAATATAGAAAAGTCATGTCTATTATTTATATTTGAAATTGTAAGATCTAGAAAGTTCATGGACTTATTTTGTTCAATTTCTACTGTAAATTTGATATTTTTATGTATTGAGTTGATGTGAGTAATGAAGTTATCTTATTGTCTCGTAGTACCAGTGAAGCAAGCTAAAATGTCATCTACGTATCGGTGCCAGTAAACAAATTTTTTACTAAGGGGGTGTTTATGCATTATCTTTTCTATATTATCCATGAAAATCTTTCATTCAAGATGTAATCAAGTAAGTCTTGGATAGGCTTCTCTACGTTCATATTGAAATATAGATATAAGTGGTGGAAATTACTTTGTTATCACAAAAGTGAAATAATTTTTCTCCGATCGAATATATTGACGAATCACTTAAAAATAAAGTAGAAGTGGCTAATAAAATATTCAACACCCCTTCCTCGAACTCAAATGAAAATGATCGAAACGGGGTGAAACAAACAATTAGCCATGCAGCTTCAACGTCAATAAATTCTTGTTGCCCTCCAGTGCAATTTACAAATTGTACAAACTACAAAATAGTGTCACTTCCCCCACGATCGGAGAAAAAATCATTTTCTAAACTAGAAAATTTAAACATTTAGTTTATTCGAAAATAATGGCAGCTACTTCAAGCAAATTGAATTTTGTTGAGGAAGGTGTCTCGTCAAAAATCCGATAATACAACTTTGGAAGTGTGGACCTTAGAAGGGGGTAGGAGGTGGCCACCTTGTGGTGTGTACAATTATTTCCGCTACTAGCCAAATATAACACAAAAAATTAAAAATAATTGACATTATACACTCAATGCTAAAATATTAGTTACCAAGGGATCTTTAATCGGAAAGCGGTGCATATGAACTTCCTTATTGTGGTTATTGCATATTAAATATATAACAATAAAATACCATTATTCCTTTGGTTTATAATCAGTAGTAATAACCCAAGGACATTGATAATTGTTCGAAAAAATTTTATGACAGATTTCGAAAGCTTGTTGCTTGGAAACAGACCGACGCCGTAGGCGGAGGTCTGTTGCCTACAAGCAACAAGCTTGAGAAAGTTGTAATACATTTTTTGAGCATTTATCAATGTCAGAGGGTTGTTCGGATAGAAAATTTTTTACCAATTATAGAATTACAACCAAATCGTGATATTTCCAAATATTAAATATTTGAAACTTCAAAATCGAAATAAATCAATAGGTATGTGTCCATAGCAACGTGAAAACAGCCCATGGTCTGTTATCAGTGTAATGTTGACATGATTGGGTGAAAGTGTTCATATGATAAAAAATAAGGAAATTTTATTGATTATTGGAGCTGTCAAAAAATTTTCACCAATATTAAGTGCAATGAATTAACGGAACCAATTATACGACCATATCCACACATTTTACAAAACGTGGGTTGTTTTTGCTTGAGCACATGCACAAATGAAGAAAAAAAAACACCTTGAGTGTATATACAAAGTGAGCGTTCATAAAACATGCAATATATACTTCACACTCTACACCACAGCATTCGCAAACGCACCACGAGGAGCGTTTACCCCGACGTCTTAGGCTACCATTATACTAGGATGCTAGCATCCGGGATGCTTGCGTCCGGGATGCTAGCATCCCACTTCGAGTCGAATTTGTGTTGGGATGCTAGCCTCCCGGACTGCTATTTTATTTTAATTTTTGGTCAGTCGTCAATATGGCCCCAACGAATGAAGAGATGTTGTTGCTGATGTTACTAATTAAGAAAAGAAGGCGTCGTGCAAAAAGAAAGTTTAGTGTGGACCCCTTTTTAGCTGTCCGTTCTATTAAAAGCCTGTATCCTCGGATGCTAGCAGCCTAGTATAATGCGCCGCATTTGAACCAATGCCTCACAACCGATTTTGTGCATCCCGGGAGGCAAAGGGCGTCCGGCTGCTCGAATTTCAGCATCCCAACTGGATGCACAAAATCGAGCGTCCGGGAGGCTGTTTTAGCATCCGATGCTGGCATCCTTAGTTTAATCGCTCCCATTTGATTTAATGCCCCGCTAAACTCCCAGATGCCAGCATCCCGGATGCTAGCATCCTAGTATAATGATAGCCTTACTGTTTTCGCTCCTCACCTAATCTATAGATAATGAAAGCACTTCTTATGTCATCAGTCATTTTAGGTTGAGCGCGAATTTTAAACTAACGGCTTTTTCAATCAAGTAATTTCATCTTTTTAGCTAATTTCAAGCAGCAAATGTGTTATCTCCTGGGTGTACAAAATTATGATGCACAAGTTTTTGTTGAGCTACTATACCTGAATTCTCAAAATATTTTAATTTGTCCATTATTGACCTAGGTTAATAATAGAAAAAAATATTAACCACTAATAAAGAAATTCAACTTCTCAGTTGGCTAGAAGACACAATAATTGTCAACTTTGTCAAATATTTTATGAATTAAGCCCGACAGCCGCAAAATAAAAATTAATAGTCTATTTCAAATGCGATAATTAAACAATGGATATCAATAATTGATTATTGTACAATGACATCCCACTGACAATCAATTAGTTTCATAACTGTGTGTAAAACAATACCTTCTACAACTGTAAAATTGAGGTAAATTATTCTGGTGCGGCAGTAATTAATGAACCACCAAAAATGAAAAAAAGGAGTGGTAGATGTCATCGATAGATATTTCTAATTTTTCATGAATTATTAGCTTATTTTTTGTGTCTGCTATGAGTTGATGTGCAGTTTACGAAAAAGAAGTGTAATATAAGAGCATTGCTATGAACTTGACAAAACGAAATGTGATGTCATGTAAAATGAGGTAATTTAAAATTTAGTATCATAAATAATGTGAATTTATTGGTAATGTTTCATCTGTTTATACCCTTTTCTAACTAAAAAAAGAATTGTCTTTTTTATATTACCCAGAAAATATAAAGTTGTACAATTATGTTTCACAATTGGTCTAACATTCCGGTTGGTTCCTCTATTCCGACATCAATTAATGTTTTATTAATATTGTTAATTCCTTTTTAATATAATTGTAATTGAATAAATATAATTCCTATTTTCACCTGTACTTCAACTCATTAACTGTTATTAATTACTTTGGACTATTATTTAAAAAAAAAGTAAGTTGCGCTACTGGCGGACCTATCTAATTTCATCATGCCGTTGGTACTGTACTCTGAGAGCTGATTATGAGTGACAAACTGTACGAGAAAGTGCATAATTTCAACCGCCTACAGAACTACTGCACGTCGAGAGAGTGAGTACCCCGGATTTGGACGTATAGACACTAGTATTTTGCAGTAACATGTGCAAGTACTTCAGTTGTTGTGAGGATTAATCGCCCAAAAAACAATCGACGGACGTTGAGCCCACGATATGTCTCTTTATTGTTTTCCACAGTTTTTTCAAGTGAGCATGAGTATGTAAAAGAAGTGGATATCGTCACCGGAAACGTGAATGGTCTAAAGCGACATACTGGTAGCTTTAAACGTAAAAAGTTTTAATAAAAAATCATAACGAATCGCCTAGAAAATTATGTTATTATTATGTTTGAATTTATGTTTGAAATACTTTTAGTAAATTGCAATTATCTGTAACTCCCAACAATGCAATAATGTATAGATTGATCCATTTAAAAAATTGTGAAGGGTGATATATTACATCAAATTGAGTATTCGAATGGAAGTTATTTCATTTATGAAGAATTATTATTATAATTAATTTTGTATTTGTTTCTATTATATTATTCTCATTCTGATTATTATTATAAATTAACACCTTCCCCCACAATAAACACCGTTTAAGTTTGATATCCAAAATAATGTCCAAATGTCACCAATTTCATGATTATATTTCTGAGTGATGAGAGATTCGAGTAAATTTAAATCAATTGAAATTTACTTCCCTATTCCTTTTTTCCTTGTATAATTATAATTCTCCATATCATAAGAAATTTCTTGTCGATTATCCCATTTTCATTAAATTTAGTGAATATCTTCTAATATTTTGATTTATCCAAGCTATTTTTCATATATTCTACACTTCCATTTTTAATTTTTATTTCTTCAATTCATATATTTTCTGTATTCAAAAAATATTTACTTTTCCTTTTTAAAATTTCCAAAAAGTTCCCTCCTTATTTATTTTCGCAACGCTACCCTATTTTTTTAGATGACCTCTCTTTTTCAATTCAAATTTTTTTATTGGTTTATTTATCATGTGAATGAGTCTTTATTCTCCCATTTTTTCTATAAAATAATCGACAAGAAACTTTCTAATCTATCACATTTGATAGTTCCATCATCTACAAATTTTTAGGTTATTGTATTGACACATTTTCATAAAAAGATGAATCAATCTATACAATACATATCACCAAAAAGACGTCTCCGTATATATGATTTTTGACGTGTTTGTTCATATTTTCATAAAAGCTAATCCTTAAAAATTATAGAATTATATAAGGTGGATAGTTTTTATTGAAATGCTCTGTACAAAAAGTTGCAGTTCCAGTTTCATAATTTTCCGACGTATCCTCGTATTTCAAAAACGTTATAAGAAGTAATATAATGTCTTTTTAAATCAAAATCATTTGATTAATCAGGTAGAAGGTACAAAATTACTATATTATATGCATTTTTCAAAGCAACAAACATATATTACCCGCCCACCGGCTATAAATTATAAACATCTTTCAGACGTACGCCCATGCTCAACCACTTAAGACGTGTGAGGTTCGAGATTAGGAAAAAAATGTGGTATAAAATAGATAACTCCAGGTCATTTAGATAAAAAAAAACAGGGTCCAAAGGTAGTTAGATACTGATATTCGACCGAATTAGGTAAAAAGTCGATTGATTTTCGGGGCACATGGGTGGGCTGGAGGTATTATGGTATATACATAAATTTTGACCTCGTGATAGTAATGTCCTATTGTTACTTTTGGTAACAATAGCCGGGTAACGTAATAATGCCGTTCATTTAAATGACGTACATATAAAATTAAAACCAGTGCCCTTTTTTAATGTTATCTTTATTATGAGACTTACTATACCGTGAACAAGTCATTTGAAAAAGTTGTTTTCATAAATAACTTGAAATAAATAGCCTGGACTAATTTTAAATGTGACTTCAACAGTTACTACAAAATATTTGTGCCAAAACTAATTCAAAATGCGAAGCTCCAGTAACTCAAGGTATAGTCTATTTCTGTAATGTCAACATCGTTTTCAACATTGTTGAAGATGAAATAAATATAGAATAATCCCATAATTATTATTCTTTTATACATTGAATGTTTTTAGATTACAATTATTTGGTTGAACTGCATTAAACTTTCTATTAATCTATTTCACTCGCCTTAATTTCCACCAATGACAAACGCGTAATTTCGAATTACAAATGGTTTCTAGTTGACTATTTCATTAGAGTAAATTGATAACTGACAAAATTTGAAGGTTTTTAACTGGCAATTTTTTGTCTTGTCACGGCAATTTTTTGACGTTTAATATATCAAATCTGTGTATAAAATTCTATCAATCTGTGATAAAATTCAATATAAAATCTTTGTTAGTGGTTTCTAAGGAAACTAAATTGTTTATTTATTTATTTAACTGTCTAAAAATTATTAAAACTGTTTCAAAAATTTAAATAAGAATTATTAACATGAATAATACAAGATTTGGAAATAATTCAATAAATGAAATAGAGAGTACAATTAAGCAAAGTATACCGCGAAATACAATGAAGACAAAAAAGTCTGCGTGGGAACAGTTTGGAATGTTTCTGGACGTACGTAATTAAACGTTAGAAAAGGATACTTCTGAACAAGTTATAGCAAAAATTCTTGAAGATTATGATTTTAACATGAAAAAAAGAGATGGAATTGATTATACTAAAGCTAGTGTGAAAACACTTTGGAATACGACTGCTCAAATGGTTCAGGAAAAATATTTTCTACAATTTAACATCAAAATTGATCCATTTAAAGATATTACCTATAAATTTGCTAGATTGGCCAGGGATACAAAACGTAAAAAGCTTCAGGCTGAACCTGAAACCAGAAAAAGAAGTTCTAACGCGTTTACCAAAGAAGAATTAATAGAAATGGTAGAAAGCTATTCTGAAGATAATCCTGATGGGTTACAAAAAAAGCTTTTTCATTTATGTTCGTTCGAATTAGCATGGCGTGGAAATGAAGCTGCTAATTGTGATATAATTAATTAGGTACTTTAAAAAATAATATGATAATAAAGGTAATTTTACTGGCAGGGTGGAATATAATCCAATATTTTCCAAAACGACACAAGGAGGATCAAAAGCTTTATCTGGCAGTAAGTGGCTGGTAAGAAATAATGCTAGCAACAATTTTATTTTTAAAAATTATTGAAAAAAGAGAATCCAATCCTTATCTAACAACAACAAGATTATTTTTAACAGTACATCCAAATATGGGAGAAAGGAATATGGTACAAAAATTCACCATTGGGAATTAATACAATTTCAAAGTGGACGAAAATATCGGCAGAATCAATTGGTATACACAAAAAAAAACCAATCATTCACATAGAGCTTCTGCAATATCTGCATTAGCAAAAGAAGGAGTTGGTGAACAAGAAGTAATTAAGCTTACAGGACATTCTTCTGCCCATTCTTTGAAATCATATTTACAATTAAATGAAGAACACCATTTCCAACTTATAGAGAACCTTCGAGAAAATAAAAATAAAGAAAAGGAATCCTCAGTTTCTAACTTAAATTCATCACAGGTTATGATGCAAAAACAATCCCCAAAATAATGCTACAATGTACAATTATGATAATTGTACTTTGTACATAAATAAGTAATTTTTTTTTCATAATGTTATAATTTTTTGGGCTTTGTATAATTGAAGTTTGCAATAAATAAAACGTTAAAACATATGATTTTCTAGTTTTTCTCTCGTGAAATAGTCATGTCGAATACCCCTCAATTAAAAATTTTGTAAGGTAAAATTTTTCTCTTGTCTTATTCAAGTTTGTTGCTTTTAAGTAATTTTGCTCATGACATTTAATCCAAAACCGCTCGACTGACGGCTCGTGGTTTTGTTAAAAATGTCATTCGCAAAATTGCCAAGCAACAAACTTTCATGACAATCGAAAAAGTTTGCCGACAAAATTTTCACTCTCGTGGTATTATATATGATAAATTAACTCCAATGTTAAAATGTCATATACCTGGAAATGTTATTGTCACTTTGACATCGATAAAAAAGGTGCATCCTTTTTTATCGCGATAAAAACTCCTCTTCCTCAATATCTAGTGAGCGGACGTCACTTTTACACAATGACAATGAGTCGCAAGTTGATAAAGATAATTATTTTTGTTGTTCATCCATATATTCTGTCGTTAATTTATCTTGCCAAAAAACACTCGAGCTTTTCTTTCATCGGATAAATTTCTCTTTAACTCAAAATTTTGCCAATAACTAATTTTACGAGAAAAACTGACATTAGATAAAATCGCTCCACCTTCGGTGTCGCGATTTTATCATGTCAGTTTTTCTCGTAAAATTAGTGATTGGCAAAACTGTTTCGTTGCAAGGAGACATTTATCCGATAAAAAAAAGGTAGAACGTGTCGCGGGACACACGGTAGGAACTTTAGTTCCTTTTAAGCAAAAGTTATGTAATACATCTGACGTTATAGATAAACAATTTGCATATTCTTTGGTGGTTGAGTAGTAAGCACACCAGACTCTCACGCGGTAGACCCGGGCTCGATTCCCCGCGAGGAATTTTTTTTATTGTTAATTTTATTTTTAAATAATCATTCTGCTTGATATTAAAAACGACAACAGGTAGACGTTTGAAATATTTAGCAGAATATTCATTATTATAGAATAGATAATGGTACGGTACCCTCCATGAGGAAGTCCGACTGGCAACATCTACTTATAACAGCATCGTATATTTAAAAAAGGAAACCGTAGCATTATAAAAATTGGACATTCGTTTACCACAAAATTAGTGAAAACATAAAATTTAATTGTTAAATTTTTAATTTGAAGTTATATTACAGTTTATAGAAATTTTAATTTTCTAGATTTTTTCCTAAGTAGGTCGTAGAAAAAATATGCTGCTCGACTCGTGTGGATTGTCCATATCGCACTTGAACGATTGAGCACTCCGCCTACGGCGTCGTGCTCCATCTTCGTCCTCGTGCCATATGGCCATCATATCCACACTAGTTGCACAAACTACAATTTCTTTCAAAATATGCCCTTTTACATTTAAAATCTACCTGCCAAATGTCAAATCAATTTATCAATCCATTTTAAAGTTATCGAATTAAAACATTCAAGTTTTCAAAATTTCAACACCCTGTATTTCGAAAAGTAGCTAGACCCCTTGATCGCGCAAAAAAAATTATGGAAATAATAGTAAAAATTTATCCGAACAAATTCAAGTAGATCACTAGCACTGCGAATACCAGCTTTGCATAGAATTTCAATATAGCATCGGTGGTTCAGTGGTTAGAATGCTCGCATGGCACGCGGGCGGCCCGGGTTCGAATCCGGGTATGAGCAAATTTATTATTATGAATCGCTGCTTCGTAAACGAGAGAGAGACTAAGGAGGCACAAGCACGCAAAAGCAAGGCACATAACGAAGCAATGTAACATAACGCAGTGTAACGTAACGCGTAACGGTCAGATCTTTTGCGTCGCGACCCCTGGTCGCTCAAACATAACCTGGCATAAAGAACTAAAGTTCCAAAAAGCTCTTGTGTTTTTACTGTTGAAAAAACTGTATGACAGCACCTGTCAAAAGATTTTTCAAGTTTACCGCGGCAAAACTTGATAGCTGTCGTCACCAAAAATTGCAATACCTTCGATAACAAATAATTATGGTCTCCTAGGACACCAGAAAACGACGCTACATATATAGGTCTTTTCAAAATCTAAGAAACTGACTTGACTTGACTTGACTTGACTTGACTTGACTTAGTCTTGAGATGCAATAAAACTATAAAACTTTTCGGATTTACCGTGCAGAGCCGAACTATACCGGATGAAAAAGAAAAAATACTAATTAGATAAGAATAACCCAAAAGTCCTAAAGAGTTTTCAGGTTGTAAGTTATTATTCGCCAACAAAATAAATACAGCCCTGACAAGGTTAATACTTTTATAGCTTTATTGCATGTCATTATCCTCTCAAGTCAGGTCAGTTTCTTGGATCGTGAAAACAAACTATACCAACCTAAAGTTACTATTAAATTATTGTAAAATATTTCGCCAATTTTGAGTACAACAATAAATGATTATTGCATTCCAGTACTCTATGTACTATGTAACACAATTAGAACAAGCAGCTATGGAAATGGTAAAACACTGGGCCATAAGTAGCAAAAATGAAAAAACTTGACCCACAAAATACCATAAGTTAAGAATAGGTAGAAGAGAATAAGAAACAGCAGTAGGTGCAGAAATGAAAATGAATTAAATTAAAAGTCACGTCCAATGACGTTTTAACTGCAACACTTAAAAGTAAGGAGATCAAAGGTCAGTATACATCAAAGAGAAATAGCGGTGACACACTTATTATTAGGAAGACTATTTATGTAACCAATTTTGTGTAACGAATGAGTTTCCACGGAACTCATGAGGTCTCGTAATTATTAAAACAATATTTGTTACATCACCTAAGAAAAAATTAAAACTTATCTAAATGCTATACATAATTTTCCCACGGATGGAACTAATGGTCATAAATCGCCAATATGTGACATTATTATTGATTTCCAAAAGGTCTACGACACTATAGAAACGATCTGTACATAACTATGAACAGTATTAACATACCAAAAGAATTTAAATCTCACTAAAATGACCCAAAAAAAGGAGATACGAGAAAAGTATAATTAGATTTGAATTGAAGTAGCTCTATCCCACTGCGACCTTTGCAGATCTATTGTGGTCCTCCTCCCTATATTTATAGCTCAATATCTAGCTTTATTCTTTTGATTAGACTTATTAGCCTTAATACCGACTCCCTTGCTTAGCTCTTTGCCCTCGGTTTTTCTTCTCCGAGTTAGTGAAACCGTACCCTTGCTAAGCCTTCGCACTCACAGAGTATGTGCTCCGCGGTTTCGTAATATTCCTGGCAGAACCTGCATAGGCTGTCATCTGCTAGGCCAATTGTCCGGTCAGCATTCCCACCATCATCGTCGTCATTTCTCGACTTTGACATAGTAGGCCGTGTGACAGTTGGTCGAATGGCTTTTAAGGAATAATTTAGCGTGCCTTTGTCCAGGGGTTTCCATTTGTGGATGCTCTCTTTAATTAGGGATTTAGCAATTCCACTGGAAGGTTCTGGCCCTATCATGACCTCAGTTGCTCCCTACTTGGCTAATTTATCGGCTTTTCTATTGCCTTTTATTCCTTGGTGACTTGGTACCCAGGCTGGGGTCACTCTATTATGACTACCCAATCTGTTGAGGGTCTTGCGACACTCCCACGCCAGATTGAGTACAATTAAGCGAGCCACTGTCCAATACGTTGATTGATGTTATCCTAGTTTAGATAAAATTCGGCAGTAAATAAAATAATTCTTTTTTTTTGTAAAGTTTTCTTTCAGCTGTCGAACGATTGCGTATTTTTATTGTCGTCTTAATACCATAATTAACATCAATGTTCCAATGTGCATCTGTTACTTATACTTATAATGTACTTTAACTACCATCATTAAAAAAATAAATTATTCTAAACTAACTAACCAATTTAACTATCTAATTTTATCAATTTACAATGTAGTATACTATAACAATTACAAAAATGTATGCATTCAAACGAGTTTACGAAACATATAGCAGATGCATATGAGCAATAAAAGATTGAAACGTTGTTTTATTTTGTCTTTATCTACAATCATTTTTGCGATTTGGTCGAGGCGATATAAAAGCTGCGATTCGGTTGCTGTGTTGTGAATTATTTCCCCAGTTCTGTAACAGATCCATTCAAACAAACGTCAAGGCTTGTATCCTCTAGATCAGGGGCGTCCAAACTTTTTGCTGCGAGGGCCAGTTTGGTATTTAAATTCATTAGCGGGGGCCAAGCATTGTAAATATGTGAATTAAAAAACCTTATTACAAGTAAAGCAGCATTGAATTTTATTTTTTATAGTAAATTACAGATATAATAATACTAAACAAACATGTCTAAATTATTTCATGCAATTTTTAATGGGAATGGTGGAACTGGGTTTTTTCCTGGAGAGTTTCTTCAAAGTTGGGATTCAAATCGGAAACACCAATTATTAGCAGTGATTGCAAAAAAATCATTCGATAAATTTGCCCTATATTTTGATTTCAGATACTTCATCCTGGAAAAAGTTTGTTCGCACATATAGGTAGTGCCATACATAGAAATCAATTTACCAGCCAATAGGGTATTTGACAATTTTTTTTAAACACCATTAGAAGATTGTCTGGCCTCAGTTAAGTAGGTACTCCAAATTTTTTTCAAATTTTTTACCAAGCGGGAAAGTTGCCAAAACCAACTTTAAAAATTTTATATTTAAAT
>CAJUYG010005423.1:0-13938 GCA_910591675.1 Galerucella calmariensis | reverse complement strand
AAGGCAATCGATGATGCAACCAACATTATGAAATTTATGTCTAAAAGCCATAGGTAAATTTCTTTTTGTTAATTTTTTATTCAACTGAACTATGAAGGGACGTAAAACATTAGCAATAATAGGAACATTTTTCAAAAATATTTTACTTGCATATGATAAAGATAATCCAAACTCATCAGCAAGCTCAGAAAATTTTGTATCCAGCCTAATTTTTTTTAAACATAATAATATATGATTTTCAGGAATATTGGTATGTTCTTTTATGATATTGATTAAGAAATAACAATTTTTTGGAACACCAATATAGAATCGTGGTTTCTTTGTTATTTTCATTATTGTACTTTGAAGACCCACTAAGCAAAGTAATATTTATACAATATTTCAGTAACCTTTCATCGTAATGTGTAATGTTACATCAGAGTTTTCTACTACCTTACTGCAAAGGTTCAGCAACTACTGAAACGGACGTTCAGCAATATTACAAACGGAATGTGCCATTATCATTTATTCCAGCAAGGTTACTGCAACATTGCATATAATGTACAAGAAAAATGTAAATGCGATATTAAAAATGTCGTTTTGTGACAATGTTGCAGCAACCACTGAAATTGATTGATACATGTAATGTTTCATAATTAGTAATTGCAGGAAGGTTTCTGTCATGAGAAGTTGTTAAGTTTACATGTCCTTGAAAGCCTTGGAGGTCAAAAAGACAAAATGTTCAATTTAATAATTTTATTCATATAAAATATAACAAAAGAAAACAAATAAGTACTCAGCACATTAAAATGTAAAAAAAATGAAAATTCTTTTTGTTCTTATCCTGAAACAAACCTGAAACAAAATAATCATTGAATGTTCAGAGCTTAAAGATTGATAACTTGACCTACTACCTACTCTACCAAACCTCTCAAACATATCTATAAAGCAACCTCAACAAACCATTGAAAAAAGTTTCATACATGGTAATAAAAATCACTGCTTCCCTCTGTCAAAACGGGTTTTGGAAAACTGCAACCGAGTCATCACATTCCTCACTGCATCTGTTCAGATCCTCTGGTTTTTAGGATCCAAACACTAAAGTTTCACGAACTTGTCGTGATTTACACGAAACTCTCGATTGAGAGAATGTGTGTCTAAAATGAAATAAAGATTGGAGAATCTTCAAAACATATATTTAGGTACCAGAATCAAAAACTAAGACTCTGGCAAAATAATAGGGACAATACAAAAAACTTATTTTTTTGACACTCACTTACAGGAGAATGATATCCTGATTTTGTACAAAATATAACACGCTAAAACTTAACAGGTTTTATCTATATCTAAACTAAACTACTCAACATTTTTGAAACATATTACATGAAATGTCAAATGATCAATCTAAAAGTGGTTGCAGGTTCGGTTGCTTTTTAACACCTTGAGAAAATGTTTTTAATTTAGTTTAAAGAGATTTGAACATACTACCCCCCCGTTGAACGGATCGCGTTCAATAAACAAGGGTAAAATAAGGAGAAGCAAAATAAAGCTAAGCGATTGAGGAGAGTCTGTTGTTGGTTGTATGATTAAAAAACAAAATTGAATAAAATACTAAGAGTAGAAACTAATTACGGAATTACACTACGTACAATTTTATTGTGTTCCTGGTCAAATGGCAGAAGACAAAGTTTGGTGATTGGACGTGTGAAAAGTCCGCTGTTAGTGCGTATTTTGACTGCTCTGATCTTGTTGTCAGATCGAGGAAATACTTCCATTACTCTGGCTCTTGGCCAGCTGAGAGGGGGAACATTGTCCTCCTTTAAAAGAACGAGATCGTTGACTTGAAGATTACGAGAAGGGAGTAGCCACTTAGGTCTGTGCTGTAAAGTATTTAGATATTCAACCGACCATCTCTTCCAAAATGATTGTTGAATGCGAGAACATTTTTGAAATAAATTCAGTCTGTTTTCGGGGACGTGTGCGAGATCCTTTTCAGGATATGCAGTAAGGCTTGTTCCTATAAGAAAATGTCCAGGGGTGAGACATTCTAAGTCAGTCGGATCATTTGACAAAGCATATATAGGGCGAGAATTTAGGATTGCCTCAATTTGAGCAAGCACAGTACTGAGTTCTTCGAAAGTGAGGTGAGCATTGCCAATGGTTCTTTTCAAATGGTTTTTAGTGCTTTTAATTGAACTCTCCCAAATTCCACCCCAGTTCGGGCTAAGTGGTGGGATGAATTTCCAGGTAATTTGATTCTCTGAGGCGAATGTTTCAACAGAATCTCTCACTGTAGTGTTTTTAAAATAATTATATAATTCGCGAAGTTCATTTCTGGACCCACAAAAATTGGTAGCATTATCGCTGTAAATCACTGAAGGGTTTCCACGGCGTGAGATAAATCGTTTAAGGGTTAGAATGATTCTGTCGAAAGAGATGTGACAAGTTCTAAATGTATGGCCTTGGTAACCATACATACAAAAAGAGCAATATAACATTTTTGTAAAGTGGCCTTTCGCAAGTGAGACGTTTTGATTAGAAGAGGCCCTCCAAAATCTACTCCTACCTTCTGAAAAGGTCTAGTGAAGGTAATTCTGTTCTTAGGTAAATTTCCCATAATTTGTTGAACCGGTTGTAATTGAAATCTAAAACAATTATTGCAGTTTCTAATGATTCTCTTGATTTCCCGAGATGAGTTTAGAGGCCAAAACTGCAGTCTAATATTTGCGAGTACCGTCTGGGCTCCAGCGTGGCCTAGGCGGTTGTGTTCGTGAGTTAACAGTAACTTAACAACGTGATTTTTCGAGGGTAGCAATATAGGGTGTTTTTGTTCTTCTGGTATGTCTGCGTTGGTGAGGCGACCACCAACACATAAAAATCCATCCTTGTTTAAAAATGGTTTGAGTGACCAGATATTTTTATTCGAGAGACGTTTCCCAGCCTTAAGTTCACTAATTTCGTTTGAGAAATGTATAAATTGCAAATTCTTAAAGATTTGATTAATGGCAGATTTAATTTCGTCAACATTTAACGGGCCTAATTTTTTGTCTCCAGGGTTTCTACAATTATAAAAGAATCTGTTACAGTATGCAACGGTGTGAGTGAGTCTGGAATATTTTGAAAATTTTGAAAACAAATTTTCCCAGAAAATAACAATAGGGTTTGGAATATTTGTAACAGCCTTCAGATTTACCTTTTTCTGTTCAGGTAAATTGCTCAAATTTAATTTTTTGTCAAAATTATCGAGATTAATCGAGGGGTCTAATAACCAGGCAGGACCGTGCCACCATAGTTGAGAATTTAAAATATCGTGGGCCAATAAGCCTCGAGAAAGTGGGTCAGCAGCATTATCTGTCGAACTGACATGACGCCACTGCCATTTTGCAGATAATTCTTGAATTTGTGACACTCGATTAGCTACAAATATAGACCAGCGTGAAGGGTGTGAGTTTATCCAGCAAAGGGCAATTTGTGAGTCTGTCCATAAATTTATGGAATCGAAACTAAGTTTTTCAAAAATAAAAATTATTTTATTTGTTAACTTAGCAAGTAATAACATTGCTTGAAGTTCTAACCTAGGAATAGTGACAGTCGGGCGAATTGGGCAAATTCGAGATTTAGAAGCGACTAACTCACAGCTTACCGAGTTATCAG
The DNA here is from genome assembly GCA_910591675.1 of Galerucella calmariensis. NCBI lineage: Eukaryota > Metazoa > Arthropoda > Insecta > Coleoptera > Chrysomelidae > Galerucella > Galerucella calmariensis. Next base: position 10,305 of record CAJUYG010005423.1, on the reverse strand, counting down.
AGTACAGGGTACGAAAATAAACACATCCCGAATATGCCTTGAGAGAACTGTCTGCGAACGCGTGAATCTGGATATTTACAATTTCTTTTTTAGAAAAAAGGTGACGTGGAATTTTCAACTTTCTGAGAGTGGGAATATTCAAGATGAAATTTTCCCATTCATCTACAAGTGCAGTTGGCAAGGGTTCGTCCCAGCCAATTTTGTGTTTCCAAAGAGTTTGCATAAATATTTTGCCTAATAAAATAACAGGGCCAATAAGTCCTAGTGGGTCGAACATCTGAGCGATAATAGACAGGGCCTTCCGTTTTGTGACTTTATCACAAGTTAAAGTGTCTGGAAGCGAGATTGAAAACAAATCCATGGCAGGTTGCCATGAGAAGCCGAGTACTTTATTCGAGACATTTTCAATTTTTATATCTCTCAAGAGGGGTTGAGATTCCTCAGGAATTATTTCTAAAAACTCTGGAGTATTTGAGCACCATTTGTGTAGGTGAAAACCTGAGCTTTGCAACAGCTGGGTCAGTTCGTGATATGCATTTTCAATGTCCACTAAACTGTCTGTTCCGTATAGTATGTCATCGACATAAGTCTGGTTCAATAGGGCATTAGATGCATGAGGAAAATTTTTACCACGAGTGAGGGCGACTTCATTAAGCGTGCGAGTACTTAAAAAAGGTGCAGACTTTGTACCATACGTAACTGTGGTGAGTTCAATACAAGAGAGAGGTTCAGCTGGACTGTCCCTCCAAAGAATGTTTTGCAAATAAGTTTGGTCCGGATTAGGGTAGAATGGGGTAATACCGGTCAGCGGACAATACCGGTCACCCCTCTATTTCCTGAAGAAAATTACATCTGGCAACAAAGTCCTGTTCAAATGACTGCTTTTAATGTTGTAGGAGTGTGCGCGTTCAGTTGATTCAGTTACCGACAATAGTTGACGTGGAGTAGTAGACCTTTTTGATTTTAGTGGGGTTTTTATAATCTCGTCACCATTGAAAATAAGCCGTAAGTACTTATATTTCATATATATTTTCATATATTGTAGTCTATCAGTAGGATGGTGGATCATATAATCGTCCTATGTATTGAAATAGCTAACAAATTAAAATTTTATGGTTTTAAAATATTTTTGAATACACTCATGCATGTGAGGGCAAAACCGGTCAAGTGACTGGCATTGTCCTAATTAACAAAGACGTATTTTCATCGACTTTTTTTGTTTATTGCAGATGCCTAAATTACGTATTAGAAAGACTAATAGAGCAAAGTGGTCAGTTGAAAACCTGAATGCAGCTAAACGATTATATGAACAAGGGGTTTCTATGCGAACTGCTGCTAAACGATGTGGAATTCCATTTTCAACCATTCAAGAAAGAATTAAGAAAGAGAAATTTGTCTCTCCTATTTTGGGTAGGAAAACTGTTTTCACCAAAGAACAGGAGGTGGAAATGTAAGTGACCGGTATTGCCATTACGTATGACCGGTAATACCCGGACGTTAGGGTAATACCAGTCAATGATACATTTTTAAAATTTAAGTATTTTGACAAAAATATTTAAAATTTTTTATTTTATTTGTACTTTATTACATCAAAAGACTGTTATGTTTCATTTTTCTTATTTCAGAATCAATATATAATTTTTATTTCAACTTTTATGTCCAAATTTCGTTAAGTGACCGCCATTACCCCATCCTACCCTAATTTTAATTTGTCTAAACATCTTTTCTATATCTGAAGTGAATACATAGGTCCATTGTCTAAAACGACAGAGAATATCAAATAAATCGGGTTGAACCTGATAGCCTTTCAAAGTGATATCATTAAGAGAGGTTCCAGTTGAACTCTTACAACTTGCATCAAAAACAACTCTTAAACGAGTAGTAGCACTGGTATCTTTAATAACGCAGTGATGAGGGAGAAAATATTTATTTAAAAACTTCTTATTGTGTAGTGAGAGAGGCACATATTGTGCGTGACCAAGAGAAACATATTCGTGAATAAATTTTTTATATTCATTGAAAAGAGAGGGGTTATTTTTAAATCTATTTTCGAGATTTAAAAAACGACTTTTTGCTATGTGAAATGAATCACCTAGCTTAGTAGGTATATCAGGTGTGCGTAGAGGGATGTTTACCTGAAAAGATCCATTTTCCAAAATTTTGAGATTTTGTTTGAAATCTAGTTCAGCCTGTTCTTCGTCAGAAGAAAATATTTTCTGTTTAGGGATATCCTCGATTTCCCAAAACTTTGTAAGAAGAGAGTCTAATTGAGAGTAGTGAGGATGACTCAACAGTGTTACTAAAAAATGAGACAGTGTGTCCCGAACGAGGGCATTGTGGAATATTTCCCGCAATTATCCAACCTAACATTGTGTTTTGTAGTACAGGACAATTTCTACCAAGAGTTATGAGTCCATTATCTATTAAATTATAATATAAATCAGCACCAATCAATAAATCAATGTTGGATGGTTTGAAAAATTCTCTGTCAGCGAGTGTAATGTGATCTGGAATAACAAAAGAGGTTGTGTCGATAGTTGTTTGAGGCAATCTGCAAGTGATGCTTGGCAGCACTGCACAAGAGATATCAAAAAATACATTATTATAAGCATTGGAAAAAATTCTAAACTCTGCCATGCGGTTGGATACCACAGTGTCTTGAGTAATTCCACAAATGTGCAAATTTCTCTTGTATACTTTAGCGTTTATTTGTTGCAATAAATTTTCAGAAATGAAAGAGTTTTGTGACGCACTGTCTAGTAATGCTTTTGCATATATAGGAGTACCATATCTGGAGTAGAGTGTGACAACGGCCGTAGCTAACAAAATATCACTGTGCTTCTGTGTCATTGAGGATAAATTAACGGATGCAGAGGGATTTTCAGAATTTTGTGGCAATTGTGAATAGCCACTATTTAAAGAGGACTGCCCTGGATTGTTATCAATGTGAGAAGAAAAGTGAGAAGCTCGAGGATTATTTGAGATGTTTGAATTTTGAGATGTAGAATTTCTGGGATTAGTTTGACTCCTACAAGGGGAGTGAGGAGGGGAAGACTGTTGGCCAGGTAACCATTGATCTTGAGAGTTGGATTGCAAATGCAAAAGTGTATGATGCCTTTTTGAACAGACTGAGCATCCTCGAGACATGCAATTACCTACCATATGCTGTGAGCCTAGACAGTTTAAGCACATGCGGTGTGACTTGACAAAGTTCATCCTTTCCTGATGGGATCTTTCAGCGAATTTGGAGCACCTATAAATTTTGTGGGAGGTTTCATTACAGAAAGGACATTTTATTTTTTGAGTAGTTTGAGAATAGTTTGTACGACTATTTTGTGTTGCATTCGCGTGATAAGATGCTGAGTGGTTGAGTTTAGTGAAAGTTTTTTCCTTTTTAGGAAGAGAGGGGGAAATTGAATTAAGAACTCTGCATCTTTCTTCAATAATTTCAAAAAATTCTTCGAGAGCCGGTAACTTGCTTTGGTCTCTTTTAGACTCGTATTCGCGTTTTGAAGCAAAATCTAATTTTCGACAGAGAAGGTTGATAATTATTAAATGATCAGTTACAACATGTAAATTTTTTAAACATTCTAATTGTTGTCTCATTTCTGTGATGAAATCTCTTAAACATTGTGCGTTGCTTTTTGTGATTGGAGTATAATCTATTATGGGATTTAAATGGGAGTTGATAATAGCCAAATTATCGTTATATCTTTTTTTTAATATGTTAAGTGCAACAGGGAAATTGTCATTAGTTAATTCTAAAGCGTCGATCAGTAACAAAGCTTCCTCTTTAGGAGATAATTTTAAATACATTAATTTTTCTACATTTGAAATGTTTGTGTTATTAATGACTAGCGAAGTGAACAAATCTATAAAACTTTGATATTTTTTCTGATCGCCGGCAGTTTTACTCGAGGTATATGTGATGTGTTTGAATTATCGACTTTCTGAGGGGAAGATACAACTTGTTTAGTTTGATCATTTGACAAATCTGCAATTTTTTCTTGTATTCTCGCTAAATAATCAAGATACGTTTGTTCGACATCAAAGCGTATATCAGAATTAATTTCTACGTTTTCTTCAGTTGAGAGATTCTCATATTGTTCCTGAATGCTTTCAAATTTATCAAATGTGACAGTGAGGGCATCTAGCCGTGTTTTAAGTTTAAATACATTAGTTTCTGTATCTACATTTTCTTCTATCCACTTGTAGTGTCGAGTAAATGCACCTTTGTTATATTTTAAAGCTTTCTTTAGAGCATCCATTTTCTGAGTTTATACAAATTTCAAAAATATGTGTATTTGCTAGAAAGAAAGAATAGTAGGTATATTTTTGTGGAAAGAAAATGGATACCTTAGAGTATTACCGAAAGAGATTCAACGTTTGGTCAAATAAATAGCGTTACAATAAATTATGTAGGTGATTATGAATACAAGTAACTAATTTTTATACAAAAATACAGAGAAATATGGGTGTCTGTTAGGTCTAAACACGTTTTGTGATAAGCACTAAAAATATCGAATATACAAAGAACAAATGGTAAGTTACAAAAAACTATTCGTCTAAATTTTCAAAGGCAATTTTTTACCTTAAACTTCCTATAGAGATATTTTTGAAGGCAATTTTTTACCTTAAACTTCCTTTGGAGTTGGTTAGATTTTGGTGACTGCCTGCTTTCACCTTACAGGCTGTGAAGATACGGCTAGCTGTCTGCTTGATGTGAAAAAGGTAACGTGGATAGCTTCTTCAACGTTGAGTGTAAAGGCAGGTATTTACCCGGGCGAAGTGGACTATAGAGGCACACGCGAGCACTTCTATCAAATTGTTGGCGTGAGAGATTTCTTTCTCCGAGAGAGCTGACACTGGGTTTTTAAATAAATCCGTTTCGAAGGACCAATTGATGTTCAGATCCTCTGGTTTTTAGGATCCAAACACTAAAGTTTCACGAACTTGTCGTGATTTACACGTGTCTAAAATGAAATAAAAATTGGAGAATCTTCAAAACATATATTTAGGTACCAGAATCAAAAACTAAGACTCTGGCAAAATAATAGGGACAATACAAAAAACTTATTTTTTTGACACTCACTTACAGGAGAATGATATCCTGATTTTGTACAAAATATAACACGCTAAGACTTAACAGGTTTTATCTATATCTAAACTAAACTACTCAACATTTTTGAAACATATTACATGAAATGTCAAATGATCAATCTAAAAGTGGTTGCAGGTTCGGTTGCTTTTTAACACCTTGAGAAAATGTTTTTAATTTAGTTTAAAGAGATTTGAAGAGCATCTGAAACAAAAAAATATTGTAAATACCTACAATATTTAACTTAAACATGATAGTGCTATTTCTCATTAACGCCACCAATGTACTGTAGAACCTGGAAGTAAAATTGAAATGAAAAACTATTCCCCAGCATTCACAAATGTAAAAGTATTCTCCAACCTTTCAAATTGAAAAGAACTGTAGTTTACTACTTTCAACTACATACTCACCAGTTGTTGTTTGTTGTTTTCATCTTCTAATTTGAATATATATCTTATGAACATAAATTGATTACGACAATTTCGTTCCTACCTATCTGTATAATAATATGTAGGTACCGAAACGACACTACTATTTTCCTACTAAACACAGAAAGATAATACATATATACCAAGCCATCCTAACCTAAAATAATAAATTATGTAATTGCTTTACCTTGAATGCAGATGCGTTTTCCATTGTTCTGTCACCAAAACAAAATTGCAGAGCAATAATAGTTCAAAATAAACAAGAGTACCTAAGTAAAACAAATCACAATACACAACTAAATTGCAGAATGAGACGTACTGCGTACTTCTCGAACACGAAACTCGAAGCAATATGGTGGCGCCCCGGCACCTTCTCATGACCGGAAAATACAAAATTGTTTGGCTTGTCTGATGGGAAATATTATTTAAAGTTTATTTATATTTACTATTTAAAATTGTCATGGCGTATTATTTCATATATTTCTGCGATGATGCAATCGAAAACTAAAAGTGTATTGTGTTTTCTATGTACTGTCAATATAGTTTTTAGCTAACTTATGTATTGTTGTAAATATAATGTAACTTCAAACTCAGTGCAACGTTCCTATTTAAATTTGATAGATAGTTCCAAATGTAACTTGCAGTCACATTGTTCGTAGATAGTTTTTGTATTGTTGCATTTATAATTAACTTTAATGGCTGATGTAACATTGTAGCTGAAACTCAATCAAAAGCTCGCTATATAACTTACGTACAACTTGTCAGTAGCTTTTTCTGCCATGTTAGAAACTTAAATATAGCATTGAGCTGTATGAAATATTACATTATCATGTTACGAAAGTAAGCCATACATAATATTGTGGTAATATTTTGTAACATTACATGCTTAGTGGGGAAGCAGCTCAGATTGTCTATCATTTTTTATTTTCAATTCTTGTTCGGTTACACTACTACAGTCAGAAGAAAATTTGTCTTGAAGATGATGTAAAGAAGATGACGAGTCTGTTAGCAACACAGAATTCACAGATGAAGTGTACGAATTTGATGAAATTTCACTATCAGATTTTTCTTCAGCAATGATTATTTTTTTAACTTTATTTCCAACATTGGACCTTGACGGTTTTGCTATGCAAACTGAACTTTTGAATAATGGAGATGTAGATGATGACATAGTTGATATTCTAAGGGGTGACACAGACTTATTCTGTGTTAGAATTTTAGTTTGGGTTGCCTTGCTCCTATATGTGTTTCTTATAACCACCTGCACTGATTTATCAGTTGTAATAGACTTCCTTTCTACTTTTTCAACTTGAGGTAAGCCTAAAAATGATATTAAGTAGGTATTTATCTTATTTCAAGTTTAATGACCACTATTATATGTTTAAAAAAAAAGAATAGGTTTCTTGGTCATAGGAATGAAAGAAAATCAATTTTCCATCTAGCCAACATTTTGATTCGATTCAAATCTTCAACAGAGCAACTGGTATAGAGGCTTTCCGTGTACATATATTATATCACATGGAGACATAATATGGTAAGGTAGAACTATATAAAATCATGATTATAAGTAAACTTATGCTGGATGATACTACACAGTAAAATATAAGAATAAAACAGTTTTATTCATACTAGTTGCTCGGTTAAGGATTTGAATTAAATTGAAACGTTGGCTAGTTATTTTGTAATAATAACTACAACTGTAACACATTGAAGTCATTGTTTTATAAGGTAAGGAAATGTAATGACCTATCAAGAACAGTTAAGATAGAGCAGTTTTGTGTTATAGCCGTAAAAACTTTTATTATTGTAACATATTGTTTATACACACTTACTTGTACTTGGATAATCAGTCACAGAAGCAATTATTGGTTCTTGCTGCATAGCAACAGCTTCTGTTTGCAGTTCTCTTTCACTATCTTCAATAAGTTCCATTTTTAGTCTTTTAATAGCAAGGGGTCTAGTTATTGTACTGGTAGCAGTTCGCTTTTTTCTGTCTGGTTGACATTCATATTTTGTAGGTAAAACTCCTGGTTTCATTCTTATCCTGGATACTGAACCCATCAAATGGTACTCCACATAGTTTTCCATGTCATTGGGCAACTAAAAAATAATTTATTTAAAACAAAAATTAAATATTTTATAAACATAACCTTAAAATGTCTCCTTTTTATACAAATTTCGGGCACAAAATATTTATTATAATGTTGAGAAAATTAATATAAACAATTTGTACTTACATCAAAGTGATCTTCACAAATGTAAAGTGAAGTTGTAGTCGATAAGGTCCCTGGATCTCTTCTAGCAAGTTGCAACCACTTTTTTCGTTCCTTTATTGTCTTAGGCACGTGAATAAATAGTTTTTCAGGTGTTTTTAAGGAAGTATTAGTACACTGAGGCACTATACACCACTTATAAGTTTTAAAAGACATTTTATAACACAAAAACAAATAAACACTAAATAATCCCGTTGACAGTTCACAAACTTACTATTCACTGACGTCACTGCAGCGCCATATTGGTAATGAGCGTTTTTGCGGGAAGTTTAAGCCAGAAATTTAAAAACTTGATTTTAAATGTAATAATAATAGAAAAAAGTTATAGTAATAATTTTGCATATCAAATTAGAGGTATATATATATCTTTTAAATCACTTTTTCAAAATTTGTCAAATACCCTATTAAGTTAGTACAGGTACTTGAAATTAATAGATCTATCAATTGGTTGATACATTTTTAAATATAACTCGTGCTGATTTTGGGTTTAAGCGCAATTGGCTTAAAACAAAATAGTTTTGAGTTACATTATAGAACTCATGTTATTAGGTAACAATATTAGGTATTAGGTTACTTAACTTATTATTAGGCTAGTTATTTAGGGAAAATCATTCAATTTATTGATTTGTCACATGATTTTATTAAATAACATTTCTGGAGTTTATTGGTTACATTTTTCATTTTACAAAGTGTAAGTAAAACAAATCAGGTTGTTAAATCAAACTAATTCTAAAGTGGAAAATAAAAAGGAAAATTCTAAAAAAAAAAAGGATATAAAAATAAAAGTAAACTCTGAAAATAAAAAGAAATTCTGGGTTATATACAAACTTATAACTACTTAACGTATACCCAAACAGCACTGTACGTATTGAATACGTACATATTAGGTCTTATATACGTCCTGTACGTACATTACCTAAAATGTACGTATTTAGTACGTACATTGTGATTCATAAACGGTACGTACTTTTGGGCACGTAACATGTACGTACTCAATATGTATCGGCAGTACATATTTTCTGGTACGTATTATGTATGTATCTAATACATATCGAATAGAAAGTTGAAGGTTGCATGGACGCATGCTCAGCGTTCAAACCAACATGTAGTTACTGCGCATCCTTGCAGCCCTGTGATGGGTAGAAGTAGGTATATTATCTATAGGGTAGAACGCTAGGACCTTGGACGAACAATAATTCGTCCAATATGGTAACCAGATGTAGAGGGTATCTGTCGCGTTCGCACTTAGTTTGGAGTGCAATAAAAAAAATATTTGGCGGTTTTTATCTCAATATTCCACCCATTTCACCCACTATCACACAGACCACTTGTGCCATCCACTTTTGTTGTTTATACACCAAGACCAGGATAAATAGTTGGTGAGTTATTGACTATTTTCTATTACTTTATTCAATTTATATTTATTAAAGTAACAGTTAAACTAGTTTGAAGTAATATCAGGTACTTATTTTAATACTAGTTTCATTATAGTTTGTAGTTTTGGGATCTTGTAAGCAGTATATTTTTACAACCTGTTTATTTGCTGTTTATAAAGATAAGTATACCCACCTATTATTTATTAGTACATTAATCCACTAGTGGGATGTCTTATAAAGTTAGCAAACATTATAAAAAAGCAACTAAAGAACTTCAGAGATTTGTTAGTAATAATCGAAAACAGTTGGTTGAAGATTTAAATCTGCCTTTTTGTCGTAATTTTTCTGCATCGTCCAATAATTTTAATAATGTCACAGAGACTTATTCACTTAAACGTACTTATTTTAACTATTTGTCAATATCTTTTTAAGGTGCTGCTGTGAAATCTGGAAAATGTAGAGAAAATAAGGAGACGGAGCAAGAAATTGCTAGGTGGTTATAAGAAGGGCACCGGTCAGGGCAAAAAGGTTCAATGTACCAAATAGTAAATAGAAATATTAAAAATTTGTATATTATTTCAAAATAAATTAATTTTCAAGCTGTTTTTGAAATTTTATATTTTAATCTAATCTAGTTTGGGCACATTCTAATGTGTACTCTAATTTATAAGACTATACAGTTAGACCCACAATTAAGTGTCAAGGAAATTTTTTCGAATTCCTGCTACGACAGCAACGTTATTAACATTGTGACGGATAAACTCAAATAACAACAATATCAGCGTTGCTTAAAAGGAACTCAAGAAAAGCTCCTTGAAACTCAATTGTGAGCTGTCAGCTCTGTACATGTCTGGATGATACATGCCAAGTACGTACTACTGGTACGTACCAAGTAGGTACTACCGGTACGTACCAAGTAGGTACTACCGGTACGTACCAAGTACGTACATTTTATTGGAAAATGTACGTATTTAATACGTACCATGTACGTACTTTGTACAGGAAAGTACGTACATAATACGTACCTTACATCTCATGAGTACGTATTGAATATGTATTATGTACGTACTTGTGCTGTCTGGGAGTGTGAGTAGTGTGACTTCAAATTCGGAAGCTATAGATTGACTATC
>CAJUYG010005422.1:0-13944 GCA_910591675.1 Galerucella calmariensis | reverse complement strand
AAAAAAAAGTATTTTACATTTTTCCTTTATAATCAAGAGCGAAAAAGATATTCACGAATGAACGAGTAATTCTACTAGAAAATAGCACAATATTGTCATTTAAACAATGTCGTGCAAGGTTTTGCATTTGCGAGTTAGTACTATTTTATTGCACGTATTTTTTGCAACCTATATACAAAGTTTCAAGCTGATACCAGCGATTATCGCGCTAAACTCTAAATCACCTGGACTAATTAATAATACTTTTCCACCCTAGATTCACTATACTTTTCTACAACACCATTCACTAATAAATTTATTTTATGTATTTTTTTTATATTTCCAAACTAGCTCTCTAAGATCATCACGAACTAACGTTTTACTGAAATTTCAGTAAAAAGTATCTAAATCTGACTTATGTACTCGTTTTATTCATTGTTATCGTGTAGGATTCCTTAAATCTCACTAACGTGATAATGTCAATGCACAATCTACAAAAACTTGTTGCTTATTTACTGTGTATGAATAAAATAAAGATAAAATTTGATAAACTAAATAAAATGATTGTGTTGGTAAACTCAGTGTTGGTGTTTCGCCCACTAGATGACTTTCATACCTCTAAACTCTGTACAGGATGGACTCAATTTGGTGGGCAAAGGAAAATGTAATTTTTCATACACTGAAACCTCTTTAAAAGTAATCGTATGTCTGAATTTCGAGAAAGAAAGGGAAAATAAGTTAAATTCTGAATTAAATTCTTAAATGCTATCTAATTTCTGGAAATTGTCGAAAAGGTTGTTCTCTTTTTTACTAAGGATGTATTTATACTGAGTAAGTTATTTCAAATGGATCTCCCTGTAAATGCGACTACATCAGATGCTCAAAATGTTATCTGCTTACTCCATACAACAAGTCATGCGACATTTAAAACTCTGCAATACATTTTGCAACATCCCTAACTGCTCTCTGTGGTTTCCTATCTTTCAATTCCTGACTATTGGAAGGTTTTGTTTTATACACGATGCTGTGACCCCATAGAAAATAGTCAAAAGATCCACAATATTTAGGTACAATGTACAATGGAATGGCATTCTTTCCAAGTCTGGTAATGGTATTCGGATCCCATTGCTTCTTGTTGCTTAATTCCGTAACGAATTTCTTTGAAAAGTTATACTTTTTCATCATACCGTCTTTTGGTATGTCCCATATTAAAATGGTAAATGAAAATACGCTATTTATGTTTCCGTCAATAAAAAAGGAACCAATTATTTTGTCGCCTATTATTTCAGCCCATACATTCAGTTTTTGTGTATATTGGTCGTGGGATTCACACATCCAACGAGTATTGTAAGGTGACCAGTATCTACAATTATACAGATTCGCATTTTATTTGGATAGAATTTATTTCCACGTAAAACTTTGGAAGTTATCAATATTTGTCTAGTATACTGTGAATCGTCTTCTAACCGAACACAAATATTTGAAGATTTGTTTTACTACGCCCAGAATTGGATAAATATTTCACTGAACCAGTTTCCTTACACTTCTTAACTACTGTACAGACAGTAGATCTTGCTAAGTGATTTCGGTTAGGATATAAATTATTAAATTCTTCCAAAACTATTTTTAATTCCTTCTATGGTTCTGGAAGCATTAAATAATAGTGATTCTCGTGTAGTCAATACAGCTTATCAATAAAGACATTTAAATCGGATAAATTGATAAGTATAAACGCCGTTCTGTATAATATTAAAGCCTACGCTAATAAGACGTTGTCTGACCCAGTTAAATTTCTCGAATACACGTTATGAATGAATTCAATATGTATGATTAAAGCAAATCCGAAAGGTAATAAGAGGATTTGGGAGCATAAATAATCCGGAATACTAGGCGCTTGTATTACACGCATTTAGAACCAGTTTTTGTTATTTTTTATTCTGATTGAAACATAAAAATAGAAGAAAAAAACATAGTATACCGTTTGTTATGAAGTTTAATGATGAGGTACTGAACAAGATTTCCCGGGCTATAGGCACCGACGGATATTGAATTACAATTCAAAGTCAAACGGAGTTGGGACTACCTAGGAAGTATCTTAACAGAAGAAAAAAAAATATTTAGAAATTAATAACAGAGCAAATGTATCAACAATGTTATATTAGGTCTATAAGGCACTCCACTGCGGCTGGCAAGAGTCTATAGTGGCTCGGATTGATAAATTGATTTGACATTTGGCAGGTAGTTTTTAAATATAAAAGGGCATATTTTGAAAGAAACTGTAGTTTGTGCAACTAGTGTGGATATGATGGCCATATCGCACGAGGACGAAGATGAAGCACGACGCCGTAGGCGGAGTGCTCAATCGTTCAAGTGCGATATGGACAATCCACACGAGTCGAGCAGCATATTTTTTCTACGACCCACTTAGGAAAAAATCTAGAAAATGAAAATTTCTATAAACTGTAATATAACTTCAAATTAAAAATTTAACAATTCAATTTTATGTTTCCACTAATTTTGTGGTAAACGAATGTCCAATTTGTATAATACTACGGTTTCCTTTTTTAAATATACGATGCTGTTATAAGTAGATGTTGCCAGTCGGACTCCCTCATGGAGGGTACCGTACCATTATCTATAATAATGAATATTCTGCTAAATATTTCAAACGTCTACCTGTTGTCGTTATTAATATCAAGCAGAATGATTATTTAAAAATAAAATTAACAATAAAAAAAATTCCTCGCGGGGAATCGAACCCGGGTCTACGGCGTGAGAGTCTGGTGTGCTTACTACTCAACCACCAAAGAATATGCAAATTGTTTATCTATAACGTCAGATGTATTACATAACTTTTGCTTAAAAGGAACTAAAGTTCCTATCGTGTGTCCCGCGACACGTTCTACCTTTTTTTTACTTTTTCTCCTCTTTTTTTTTCTTTTTCGTATAAGTACTTCTTATTTTAGAATTTCTTACTTTTTTCTTATTCATCTCACTTTTCTTCCACTCTTCCTTTATTTCTTTCTCTTAATGGGTAGATTTTGTTTAAAAAAAAACAATACATTTGAAAATAGCTTGAAAAAAACACCACCTGTCTATAAACGTTCATCTTTGTATCGAACAAGAACAAAGAGTCCATCGACTCCATGCCACTACGAAGTCTATTACCATATCGGAGTTATTGGATGATTTCGCTCTAAAACCACCATCGGTAATTACTTTGTGCCACAATAGGAAGTAAAATAGATTTATTAGAAGCAATCACCCATCGACAAATGAGTTTCCGAGTATTGTAACTATAATTCCCACGGTCTATAACCCCGAACGTGTATTCTTCTCTGACTGTCTTTTCTGTAAATGCACACTTACACATACCTGTGGATTGTTTTATACATGCCTTCGAATAATCGAGAGAAAATTATAGGCGGTTGCTTATACGAGGTATATCGAAAAATCAATGTATTTGAAAAATATTTTTTTATTGTCATGGGCGCCGGAAGGGGGGAGGCAAAGCAGGGCACTTGCGCCCCCCTGAAAAATTGAATATCTGATTTTGATTATTTACCTAGACAAATTACTATACTTCTATTACTTTTCTTCCAGTAGAAAGGTACATGTGCATACAAATGTATTGTATGATTATGTTTAAAAAAGTAGTACACCATTTTCATAACACTTTCGACTACTGAAAACACCACAGCGGGGAATCGAACCGCGACTCTTTAACGACACGTTCAACTTTTAAATTTCCCGTGCTTCTACCCGTCTGGCTATCTCCTACGCGGTTGAGACAGAATTTAAGAAAATTATGTGTACCTATTTGAGATTATTTTCCAATGACCTTTCCATATCTGTTATGATTTTAAATGAATGCTATTTGTTAAAAAAGTTAGCTTGCGTTTAACAGTTTTGTACAGGAATCCCTATGTCGCATCTTATAAATAAAGCACCTTCTAAACGGGCAATATTTTGAATGCAATATGTGGCTGCAATATATATATATATATATATATATATATAGCCCAGCCAGCATGACAACATTTCAATTGTAGCATATGGCTCTGCCATATACAGTGTGGAAATCACTTATGGAATAAAATTCTATGTGTCATTATTTTAGAAAATTATAAAAAATGCCGAGATACGTCAACTTTTGAAATGAGTTGTACGTTATGTAAACATAAATTTAAATGTACAGGGTGATTCACGCAAGTATGCCATAGTCGGTGTTGTTTTTTTAATGAAACACCCTGTATATTTGCATATTTTTGAAATACTCTCAATGAACCGATTCAGACAAACTAAATAATGTATGGTAAATTATGAATTAAACGGTGAAATTTTTATTTTTACGGTTATTAAACACATACATAAAATACCTGATGTATTTGATTTTAATACATTAAAATAAATGCTCAAAATGTTCTCCACCTAGTTGTTGGCAATAGCACAGTCTCCTAAAGAACTCCTTAACTTTGTTTAAAGTTTGAGGTGAAATATTCCGTATTTCTGTAGTTATCCTGTCTTTGAGGTCTACAATGCTAGTTGGTTGTGTTGCATATACTTTGTTCTTGAGATAACGCCACAGACAAAAATCTAACGGCGTAAGGTCTGGCGATCTAGCTGGCCACTCAATAGTACCTCTTCGTCCAATCCATTTATTGGGGAAGATTTCATCTAAATAAGTTCTTACCATTAAAGCATAATGAGGTGTTGCCCAGTCTTGCTGGAACCAAACATTTTCATTCGGTAAGCTAGGATCTATTTCGTTGGCATATAAGTTTGCCAACGCACGAATAACTTCATTTCTAAGCATATTTAAATATTTTTCAGCTGTCAAATTTCCATCTATAAATATACATGTCGAGCCGATCATATACAGAGTGGGACTACATATGGGAGATAATAAATATTGCGGAATATTTTTATGAATCACCCTAAGCCCAAAAAATTCAGTGGTTAAATTCTGGAATTTCCTAATTCACAAAATATAACCAGCCTTGTATACGTCGATACATAAATAAGGTTCGTTATATGAACATGAATTTAAAAAAAATATTTCTTAGGATACCTATAAATTTCGATGATTACATTCAGGGTCATTTTCCCGTCAGTAAATAAATTACCTAATAGCTATTCTCGTCCAATATGTTGAATAACTGCACTCTATCATGAACTTTGTACTTTTCCATGTTAAAAATTATATGATAATAATGTACCCCAGGGGTCACCAATTAGTTTCGATGGGGGTCCGTCTTGAGAAATGAAATGACCATCGCGGTCCGCATATCATGTAGAAAAAATATACTTTTCTTATCAAAGGTGCGTTTGAACAAACGATTTTCAGCAGATATAGACAAGTCTCGCGTGTTGTGTCGCGTTGTGTCATTTAAATAAACGCGGAGTAATTATAGATCAGGTAAGACACTGAAAAGAAGTGTTTCCAAAAAGGTGATGCTGTCATTTGTCTCTAAGGCAATTTTTCTAGCAACCATTCCTCAAACAACTTTATCTACCTCCATAGATAGAGTGTTTGGTACGGGAAATGATAAAAACATATATTATGTTGTCAGTCGAATATACAGATCGCGTAATTTCTTATGGAACCTTTCTGGATTACACAAGTACGACAAGGAAAATATGAGAAAAACAGCTTGAAAGAGAGAGAAAGTATAACTGTACGCGCGTATCGAAGGCGTTTACCCAGGTCTAGGGGATGGCCGAATGTTTATTGTCCGTTCTGAATACCACCTACTAGTGAATTCTCTTTCTCTCTGTAAAGCACAATCAACATTCGGCCATCCCCTAGACCTGGGTACACGCCTTCGATACGCGCGTACAGTTATACTTTCTCTCTCTTTCAAGATGTTTTTCTCATATTTTCCTTGTCGTACTTGTGTAATCCAGGAAGGTTCCATAAGAAATTACGTGATCTGTAGACCCACCCGGTACATACTTCACGCATGCGTAAAATGGTCTGCTACATCTAAACTGGCGACGCTGCTTTCATATCAGATTGGTAGCTCGCACCAAACACCCGCCCAACGCTGACTGCGAACATTTATTCTTCTTTCTCTCAAGTAGTATGCCTCGAATAGACTTTTCGTGATCTGTATTAGAACTCGTATAAGAAGAATTTTTTTTTAAATACGGTTCGTATCACGGCCTTTGTTTCTTTGGATTCGTACTCTATTAAATATGCATCCATTTCAAATTACTAAAGAATTCTTAAAATTAAAACTTGTGTACATCTGTCATAATACAACTGTGTAAACGGAAGAAAATGCAATAAATGGGAATGTTAAGAACATATGCCTCTTTCATTATGGAGTGTTTATGTCGGAATTAACTGGAAAAAAAAAGAAAATGAGATAAAATGTTATGTTATGTGATGTAAACTAGTAGTTCTTTTTATGATTATCGATTGTACAAGAGCTAGAAAAGTGTGAAAGTTAGGTATAACCGGTTTTATACAGTGCCTTTATTTCTACTAGCATTAGGGAATTGTTTTGGTGCCACATAAAAATGAATTATACAAATTTTCAACTCTTTATCATAAAAGGTTTTCCAAAAGACTATTTTTAAAAGTTTTTCTTAAAGTGAAATCTAAAATTGGTGAAAATTGATTTTTATCCAAATTCTTAGGAGCAATTTACATAAAAAAAACAATTTTGTAAGGATTTCGCAACAAAAATTCAATTTCTATAGTTTTTCTGCAATATTTTCTTGTCTACCATTAATCTTACAGCTTCTACAGAAAGGACATAGTGGTAGTACCATAGAGATACTACATATAGACAGTCCTGGATCATCATAAGGTGCCCGTGGGGCCCGGGCCCACAGTGGCAACATTTGAGGGGCGGCAAATGCTTCTCGGTAAAAAAATTAAAATTATTAGAAAAAACATAAAAACAGTTTTGTAACTATTTCCTTATAGAATTTGAGATGCACATGATATAAGGAAACATTTGAAATATTTAAAATATTAGAGTGCCTTTATCAAAAAAATATATCCCAAATAGAATTTGATAAGTATGCGAAAAACCTTATAACTTCTTATCCCGAAGATTTAGAAGACTCATTTATTTCTGAGTGTATGCATTTTAATCGATATATACAAGAAAAATCACATTCATTTACTTCAGAAAATAAAAGTGGTAGAAGCCAATTTTGGTGTTTATGTGAACAGAAGAATGCAACAAACATTGTTCACAGTAAAGATGGTATTATTATACAAATGTCAAATTTAATAAGGACAAAGAATCTGCAGAATAGTTTCCCAAATTTGGACATTGCGTTTAGGATGTACCTCTGTTTGTTTGTGACGAATTATTCGGCCGAAAGGTCTTTTTCGGTGATGAAACAAATTAAAAGTTTTCTGAGGTCAACAATGTCAAATGTAAAACTGAATCATTTAGCAATTCTACACATTGAAGCACATCTCTTATTGTCTGTAGTATCTATATGAGTAGTGCTCCTGAAGAGAAACTGGAAAACATTTGGGTGTCCAAAACATGTTAAAATTACTATGCAATGTCTTTTCCGC
This sequence comes from Galerucella calmariensis, assembly GCA_910591675.1. Lineage (NCBI taxonomy): Eukaryota > Metazoa > Arthropoda > Insecta > Coleoptera > Chrysomelidae > Galerucella > Galerucella calmariensis. The sequence goes on along the minus strand of CAJUYG010005422.1, from coordinate 6,419 downwards.
TAGGATTTTTGTCTCACTATACTTACTTGGCCTATCAGTAAATATTTTTCCGTAAAAATTTTGTATTTCCATTCTGTAATTCAGAAGTGCGTTAAGTGCATGTTACTAAAATTAAATTCTTAAAGACAACATGTGTAACCAAAATTAGTTTGTGCACAGTCAGTGGGTTATTTTTGGACGACGGCTGCATTTTCTAAAATAAATTTTTTATTACGTGATAAAAAAGTACAATAATAATAAAGAAGTGGTCTGCGTAATGTTTTTAAATAGTTAAATGTATCTAACCATTTTTTCTCAAAATGTCGATTTTAACCCAAGATCTAAGCTAAAATTTTTCATGTTTGACTCAAAAAATATGTTGTCAGTGGTGATGAATCCTTGATAAACTAATATGAACCCGAAAATAGAAGTTTCCAAAAAGATGGTGGCGAAATTTGTCCCAAAAGCGGGTAATGAAGCCGGAAGTAATTGCCGACGAACGAACGAAATATTCTCCATCAAGACATTGCAGGTTCCCACAGAGCTTGAAAAGCAGTTGAGTTTTTAAAGCAAAAAAATCATCGAATTGTAGGACCATTCTTCATATAGTACCGACCTAAGTCCTAACGACTTTTTTACTTTTCCAAAAATTAGGAATGAACTGCGTGGTCAAAGGTTTGAGTCTCCAGAAGGTGCAGTGAAATATCTATTTTGAATGTACCAACAGGCGATCTGTATCTGTAGAGTAGGAAGGGTGAGAGTGGCTCACAGCACTTAGACCACATGTGACCCATTGTACATCCTCCCGAGGAGTTGTCCTCCTAGGTCATCATCCATCCTGTCCTTAACAGGAAGATGGACAGGTCACTAGGAGGCATCTCCTTTATATCGGCAGTTGTAGACCAAGATTCACCGAACACACATTCTCTTATTGACTATAACTCCAGACACTCGCATTAGACATGCCTGACAGTGTAATGAATGTATTGTCGATGGATACTTTGGTAGATTATAGGTGGATGAATAGGTGGTGTTGCTGGTCACTCGGAGGGTCATCTTACAGGAATAAAACAACTACCTGTAGCACTGGGATACGTTCTATTTATTACTTAAACTTACTACTATACATTATACTACTTACGACTTTTGAATTGTGATATTCATATTCTAACATTCCCATTAACATTAACCCTAATATTAATAGTAATTGTTAAAACACTATCGTTTGCATATTTATACAACAATTCAAGTTCATCATAAGTAAATATAAATAATACTATTTATGTTTATTTCACGCTCTGAACTTGACTTCGTACGTGCAACCTTCCTACTTCTAATTCTTATGATTTATTGAAATATTGATATTGATAACTTATTATATTGACCAAAAGGCATCACAACAGTTTCATCTTCCTGTTCACAGGATGTGTCTACTAGCCCCATAGTATGGAGGTGTTTCCTTAGTTGACAGTGGCCAGTCAGAAATCCTACTGTTAAACGTGGGTTTTTTCCTGGTCATCGCCAAATATTTCTTCGACACCAGCTTCCCAGGGTCGCCCAGGGTGATCCTGGCAAGACCGCATCCTTTGATTCCATCCCATCTCTTAAGGGATTGAGCATGGGTGTAACGTTTGGCTAGTTCCGCAATTGTCGAAGTCGTCAGGCCGTTGATGTCACTGGGTCCTAAAATTTTTAGTCCAGCCGCTTCCCTGGCTAAAGAATCGGCAATGCGATTACCTTTACTCCTGTCGTGCCCTTTATTAACCCACCTCAGGATAATATTGTTATCTGTTGAGGCGTTAGCTAAATCTTGGTGGCACCCTAGTTACTAGTACTAGTACAAGTCCCGTTGTCTGTTCAAGGCTAATAGGGCTTGTCTACTATCAGTGGAGATTGTTATGCTTTTGCCAGAAATTCCTTCTCTGGTTAGTTCTTTAGTGACAATTGAGATACTAGCCAGCTCTGTTTGAACCACGCTGGTATTGTTTCCCACTCTCCACTTAATTCTCATGCTCAGTGCTCTGGAGTAAACTACACATCCTGAGTCTTCTTTATACCAACAGGCAAGTGGAATAACTGCCTTTAGAGTTGGTTTCAAAGGATGAAATAGTGCATTTCTCTATCGTGGAGAAAAAAAAATAGTATTTAAAGGATAACTACTGCATTTTTCTTAGCTTTATTATGAAAAAATATCAAAGACAACCCTCAGCCGGAAATAGTTTTAGTGGTATTCAAACCCGAAAATCAATCAACAAATACAAATCTCATTTAGACAGTACCTTTCCGGTTTCATTGAATAGATAACGCATTAAAGCCACAAGAAATTGATTAATTGTTTCCTCAACGAAAAACAGGTGTATTCAACATTACCACCAGCTAAATTAAACACCTGGTCTTACTGATTAATCGTATACTTTCTTGATAAATGTAAAGTTGGAAACGCGTTATTCTTACTGAATAATTTATACCTCAAAGTGCAGTTCAAGATATACGGGCTCTTAAATGTCAATATATAACACCACTAGCATAGTAAGAGGGTTTTATACCGGTTCGGTTGGCAGAAGGATATGATTGGGGAGTCGTCGACGAAATTGTTATGTTCTTTAGAAAAACCGTTAACTCGCTTTTATTAGGATATATTTTAGATATAACATACGAGATCCTCCCAGCTTCACTTGGCCCAACTCATATTAAATACTTACAATAATTAGGAATAATTGCAACTAAAATTAGAAAAAAAAACGAATTTGGTGATTTATTTGAACTCCAAGATATCCCATTTTTATACTTAGTCACATCATCTTTATTTTTAATAAATACTTCAGTTCTGTTCAAGAAAAATTTTTTTTGTATTCTGTGTTTTTTTTTTATTTTTTAATTTTTTTATACAGAATACAAAAAAATGTTTTCTTGACTTTCTAGTCATGTGTACTCAGCTATAAAGATATTCACCTTAGTTCTGTTCGGCATAGTATTTACACAGTATATGAACCAACAAGTAGTATATCTCTCATAAATTGCCAGAGCTTTTGATAACCTTGAACGGAACGTTTTACGATTCATTTTACCATAGGCGTAGGTGCATACGTTTTAAAATGACTTGAACGTGTTAAATGTTTTTTTTTAATATTATAAAACAGTACACTGATGTGTTAATAAAACAATAGTCTTATACAAAATATTTATTGGTTTTTCCATATTACAATTTTCATTTTGTTATGATTTTTAAAATTTTTATTGACAAATTTCAATGTGTAATATAGTCTTACCCTGAAGAAAAGTTTTATGAAATATTTTATTGGAAAATCAACACAAGGATGTACAAACTCTGTCGTTTCACTAATATTTATTAAGTGATTTGTGCAATAAAAAATAACCTGTTTTTAAGTCAAGCGTTCGCACTAGACCAGCTTTGTCTCCATATTTGAACAAGTTTAAAGATATTGTTGATGAACCCAGATCCTCATACACCTCCTCAGTTACTGCTTAGAGACCCCTAGGTCAACGTTTAACTGTTGAAATGAATCTGGAATTCCCTAGACCAAAAGCTCCAACAGCATTCTTCAATTTTTAAAATTTATTTCAAACTAAATTGAATTCCTTAATCTACGGCACTGTATTAATGCATCTAAACTCGTAATAAAAACATTACTATTGAATAAGTATTCAAGCGAATTGCTCTTACTGTATGTAAAAATATACTTGCACGTAATAGTTCGTAATTAAATTCAGGAGATACACTTGTGAGTTTGATAAAATGCATTTTTTTTTCAATTCGAACTAGCATGCTCGATTGATTAATGAGAGCGATCTCGTTAACTGGTAACTAAGAAAGGAATTATTTTATATTTTTTGAAAAATGTGTAACACTTTTGCACGTGGATATGCTGGTACTAGGAAAAATGTGTTCTTATCTTGATATGTGTGGCATTATATTCACCTGCATAAGTAAAAGATGTATTCAGGGGCGTCCGGTACTATGAAGCAGGGAGGCGTCTGTTTCAGGCGGCATTTGGAGAGCGAACTAAAAAAATATGTATGCTTCTGTTTTTTATTTAAAGCTTAATCTTTAACTTTTTCCGATATGTATAAGCGCAAACAAAGTTATTATATCAGAAAAGAATTTATGTTATTATAATGGGGAACATAATTTTAAAATATTATTTTTAATAGTCTTCGGCAATCGATTCAGGGGACAATTTTACATATTCCAGTGGATTTTGAGTCGGTAATTACGAACAATAAGGAAGTTAGCGGAAACCAGTTTATATTGAATATTTCCATTCCTACCCCTTGCTTCAACATTTTCGACAAAAAAAATGTTTTCGACATAAGAAATGTCCAAAATTCGTCTAGAGGGGTTTTTTGGGACAAGAAATTGACTGCCTCAGTCCGTTTTTGCATTAAATCATTCCTTCGCCTCCAAATGGAGAATTTTCGAAAATTCACTTTATAAATCTAAAAACACTCATAACTCGATTAATATGATAGATAGATCGTTTTAATCTTCGGCAATCGATTCAGGGAAAAATTTTACATTTACCAGTGGACTTTGAGTCGATAATTCAAACACATAAGGTGTTACCCTAAGTTGCTAACTTGTCTGTGTCAATTTGTAAAAACTATTCAAATCATCTAAAAGTCACTAACATATATTATAACTAAATTTGTTGAACAATGAAAGCTGAAAGTCTCACCCTTCGTAGATGGAAGTTTGTCCTCCATGGCTGGAAGATGACCCTAGCCAGTAGAAAATATAATCAATCGGTCAGAAAATCTACAACCGACGGAAAATATTCCCCACCGGCTTACAGGATGTTTTCCACCTGATGCACTCTGCCAAAAGTTTGTCTTTACTAGCAAAGTGCAGTAATGAAAATATACAAACAGGAAAAAATATATACAAACAGTAAATATAAAACACAAATTACACCGTATAAAAATATTTTAAAATTAACATATTAACACTCTAATATCACCACTACTTTACCTACCCCTACTACTCTCAAACTTGAGCATGCAAATACTAAAACCATGCAGTTAAGAAAATAAAAATGCAGAGTATAAATTTTGTAGAACATATCCATCGATGATAAAATTTCTGTAACAGAAACTCAAACAAAATTTAAAAAATTAGATATTAGACTTAGAAACCAGTAAACACAACCTACCGTCCTGACAACCGATGCTGTAAATAAGCAAAAAAGATCGATCGCGTAAAAAATTTTTTTATTCGAAATTTATTTCAATACAATCGTGCAAAAATGGTATAAGCATCTCGAACGTTAAGGGTAATACCGGTCTCCAGCAAAATTGGAGGCTGAGCGTAACGAAGCCTCCAAACATTGCTGTTGACCGGTAAACAACCCTTACAGCTCTTGTTAGGTAATATACTATGGATGGTAATAATGCATAAACACGTTTATTTTTCGAATTCAATTTCATAGTAAACAATCTGCCTGAAGTCTTCTTCTGAGCATAATTTTTTGTAGATTCTCCACGAGAAAAAGTATCATTAAATCATCTTGCAAATTACCTTTCGTGTTGGTACTATTTCGTACCACTGTTCTATCGCGCGTGAATGTGTGTGTCTAAAAATATGCGTGCGTGTACTACAGAACATATTAATTATTACCAGATGATTAGACGCGTCCAACACCTGTATTCATATTTTCATAGTTTATAGGAAGGTACTTGATACGTGTGAAAAAATCAGTACCGCTTCATTAGTCGTAAGGATGTGCTTTGTATCCTGGAGCCAACTGGCGCTCGTCCAATTTCGAAAAACTGTTCATGTTGATTACAGTAAGAGCAAATAAATTGTCTTCCAAACTGAGTGTCTTATACGGGGAATTTTGAGATGTGCTGGAAGATTTGGCCGGACATCAACGTCTTCCACTCTTTAAAATAGAGGGAACGGTAACTGAAAATGCCAGTTGACAGTGAATATCAGCAAACGCGCTGACACACTTTTATTTAAATTAGGAGTACACTTTGAGGACAGGCATTAGATCATAGTAATACAGGTAAAATTTCACTTTCACAATAAAAGTTTCTACTAATACTAGACAGTACTCAGAACCTGCAATTTTCATGCCTTTTATTATTGATAATAATGTTTTTTTTAGCCATATACCGTAATAAAATGTCATCGTCAATCATTCTCTATAGCACCTATAGGGCAAAGGCAGCACTGGCTGTGGCAGGCTGAGGAATATTATGGCCTAGTCCATTTTGATGAAGCTTCAACTTTTCACGCTAAGACTTAATACTGCTCGGATGTCCTTCATTATTTGTGTGAAGGAGCATAAAAATAAAATTTTCCGCAAATCGCTAGGAAATTTTGACATTCCTGTTAAAATTTCTTGAAGAAAAAGTCAGGACTTCCTTACCGTAAGGAAATGTCATTTCCTTACTGTAAGGAAATGATATTTCCGTAC
>CAJUYG010005421.1:0-13947 GCA_910591675.1 Galerucella calmariensis | reverse complement strand
TGTAATATAAAAAAAAACCTTCGACTTTTAGGCTTTAATCCACAAAAACATACACATAAGTATCAGCTTGACAGTATGTATGAATGTGACAATGTGACAATCCAAAAACAATAGTAAGGGCGAATATTATACACAATACGAGAATTTAAATCGTAAGGGAGACTCATATCAATTATATGACAATAAGTAATAAGATATATTTGCATAATAATAATAATATAATGGGTGCAAATGATTACATATTACATACCTTCTAGAGTTGTGAAAATAATTACTTCTTTGTCCATAACTTTATTATGTGCCGATTCTAGATGACATCTTAATTCAGCTACAAATCTGTAAGATGTATTACAATCTTTTTCCAGGCATTTACTATTAAAACGAGAATATTCGTAGGAAACAATATTTTTGTCCTGTTTGCTATGAACGCTTTTTAGGTGGCGGTTAACACTACTTTTGCTACAGAAAATGTTTTGACAAATTTTGCTGGCGACAGGCATTTTAAAAATACTTTAAAAATACTCGCTCTTTACAAAAACAAAAACGTCAAAAACTAAACACTATAAACATAACCACATTTCGAATTTAAGTTCTTCTTTCTTAGAGCACACTAAAGAAGAAGAAGAAGAAGCACACTTGGCAACGCCGAGGGATGGGATTGTACATCTAACCGCTCCTGCAATCTACCAAGGATGTTAGATGAGAATAGGATTGATTAAAAACTGAAAAGTGTCAGCCGAGTTTGATGACGTCATTGGTTACCCATGCGCGCGTCGCCTTGCGCGAATTATGAAACTGTGAAATTCGTGGTAATATTTATTTATTTTTTTAATTTTAATAACAAAAAATTAAGTATTTAATATATAAGCAAAACCTCTTAAGTCACATGTAAGTCAAAAGACATTCCTTTCACTTTAAATAATAATTAATTAATTGGGCGATTTAAAAGCAAGTTCAGAGGATAGTATTCTGGAAAAGCATAAGCCAGTATGTAACAGCATTTTTAGTTGGCCAACTACAAATGTTTAAGATAATCCGGATAAGAATGATGGAGAATATTTTTACGCACCTTATTATAACATGACAAATTAATACATGTGAAATTTTAATAGGTTATAGTGTAATTTTCAATAAGCAATAAAAAAATTGATTGCTATGTTAAATTATGTTCCAGTTACCCTATTTCTTGCTAAAACAATATAAGTCATGATCAGTTTTCCAGGTTTCTTTCATTATTATTATTTATAAACTGTGTAGGTTATTCAATATTTTAATTTTTTGCTCCAATACTCCAATATGTACTAAATTTAGAGTAAAAATGTCCTTTGTTGGTGTATGAAATAGCTTTTATTGATTCCTGAAAAAACTCTAATTGTGTGATTTATGAGGTTTTTGAAATGGCTGATTCAATTTTATACTCATTTTTATTAATCTGCAATCCTGGTATTTTTACATGAAATAATATAAACACTATATATAGATATTTTATGTTTTATTTAGTTGAAGAACATGTGCAAATAAAACAAAAACTATTCATACAAAAGAAATATTTAATTGGCAATATATTTTTTATATTTTTATTTAATAGTCAACAATTTTATTAAGTTTCCTCATCTTTGCCCTTTGAGAATCTGACTTTTTCGCAGATTCTCTTTTGAATGTATTTTTTTAGTTTCTTTGGTCTGGAGGTTTCTAAAATTCATTGTTGTAACATCTTTTCTGTTCACAGACTTGTTAGAAAAAGATTTATTCTTCCAATACTTTATGGTATCATTCATTTTTTTAATTATTAATAAAGACTTTTTCTTATGCTCCAAAAACCTTTGGTTTAAAGTTCCATATTTGACAGAAAGTTCTTCATACAGCGTTTTATAATCAGGTGCTTCAGAATATTCTTCAAAAGGTATGTTACTGGATTCTACCAAAGAAGGCATTGGAGCCGCATTTGAAGTACTCGGAACATTTATTGGTAAGCACAATGTAGGGACTGCGGTCTTTCTTAAAATTTTTCTCAATGGTTTTCCTGAAAATAAGAAAAGAAATAATTTTTTTCCTTAAACATTCAAGAAAGAACTTCTATGTGTTACAATTTTTCAATAGATTCTGATAGTTTTCAGTGTTACAAAAACAAAAATATAAACTTCTCAAATGCAAAACATTTCTGTACTCTCGTACTAGAATAGATTTTTAGTTTCATCATTCCTGAACAATTTTTCATAACGATACAAAAAAATTGACCAATAGAAACATATTGATTGTTATAATCTCCAAGCTGACCAATAGTTATTTTTTGTCTACTCCTCCTGAAATTATACTGTTTCTTGGTCGTAAAGAAACTAGCGTTTGCAACTGTCATGTAATGGTTATTATTACATGATTGTTGCAGAATATGCTATTAGGACACAGTTAGGACATTACAGAAAGAATATAAAATAATTAAGAAACTTCTTCACGCTTCCTAAGAGTTCATTCTCTAAATCCCGTTCAAAGTCGGTCTCAGTAAAATGAACGGAGCACACTCTATGATTTTCAGCGTTGAACGTTTTTGATTTGTGACACCTTTTTATCCATTCTTCTCGTATTGTAGATGACACAAAATCTTTATGTGATGGAAACCGGAAAAAACTCAAGTCTGCTACTGCGCAACGTATTCCAGGCATCTTGGAACTAAAAATCGAAATATTTAAAATTCAAATTTTCACATTGAAAAGCAAAGGTTTTTTCCTCGGTTTTTTCGGGTAGAAAAATGGATTTTTGGAATGTCTATCTTTTGAGAATGTGAGGCAAAAATTCGAAGAGAATTTATACCATTATATGAAAGTGTATGGGACTCAGTTTGTAAATTTATTGAAATAGAGCATTTTTTATTCCCCTTTATCAAAACATTTTTTCAAATTCTCTCTTATAATTCTCTCTTATCTTATTATATTTTATGAAGAGATGGGGTTGCTGTGAATAGGCGTGAATGATATGATGATGGTTTTTATACTTTTTGTCATAAGATGTCTCCCTCGAGATCAAAATTTAACTGTCCGATAGAAATAGGGAAGATTTTCTAAAACTCAATTTTTTAACAGAAAAAACGGTTCCGGTAGACTTCGCGACCCTCGGAATTTTAGGTTAATTTTAGATTTGTTTGAAAGCTTACCTTTAATAAAGCAGATTAGAACAAAAATTTCGCTGGATCATCCAGTAATTACTTCAAAAATCACGATTTTAGTCCAAAAAATTGTACTTTTCCAACACTAATTCATGCTATTTCACAATAAATATTTTCACTTTAAACTGTAAAGGTTATTATCTTGAACTAAATGTCAGTCTGTTTCACACAAAAAACCGAAAGAAAATACTTAAATTTTGCCAATTTTTAGAAATATTCGTAAGCATAAATATTTTCGTTTGACACTCAAGCTTATAAAATTGCACACTAAAATCTTATGTCAGAGCTTTAGGTTCACAAATTAGGACAGGTGATACTTCCTAACGGCGTTGTCAAATGGTGTTTATTTTCTTTCAGCTGAATTAATAATGCATTGTAATAGATCACATGAATATATATAACAATATTAAATTATTTGCATTTTCATGAAAATTTAAATAATAAACATCCTTAGAATGTAGTGTTTATCTTATATTTGTTTTATACATTAAATAAAAGGGATTATAACAAAGTTACTGCTGGACTACAGTCTTTTTCTTTTATCACGAATTTTAGTTTAATATGATAGAGGTTATTTTATCAACGAGAAGCTAGCTCCTGGCTCCTAGCGAGCGAAATTGATCTGGCAACACCGCTCAACCGTCGATTGTCGGTTATCGGACTCACCAGTTACGGGGGAGTATGCCATTGAAGCAATTTAAGTGTGATTATTTGTAGGAGTGAAATTTTTTATTAGGTAGAACAAACCCTCTGGATGAAAAAATATAAAAAACAAATTAATTGAGAAAAAATCTATATTTTGCTACTGTAATAATACCGTAATAATATCGATATAACTAGGAATTTTTGAAGAAAAATTACAACTTTCTTTCAGTACTGCAAAGCCATATAAGGATGTCCCTCGTTTTAATTTTGCACAGAGGTTGATAATGTAACAATTTTCCATGTTCCATATCCAAAACTCGCTGACAAACGTTACGAGGGACGAAAAAATTGAATTATGGGCATTTTTGAAAAAAATTACAACTTTCTTTTCATTACTGCCAAGCCATATATCGATGTCCCTCGTTTAAATTTCGCACAGTGGTTGATAATGTAATAGTCTTTTATATTCAATATCCAAAAATCGCTGACAAACGTTACGAGGGTCGAAAAAATTGAATAATAGGCATTTTCGAAAAACTTTTCTCTGCCCTGGTTTTGATTTTATTTACTAAAAATTATTATTTTTAATATGATTTCTATTTGCTTTTGCTTCAAATGTTTCGTGTCAGGTGAATAGTTTAACTTATTGTTAACTTTGTGAGAAATAGTATTCTGTCATCAAATTATTGGAACTTTAGTTCTTTACGCCAGGTTATGTTTGAGCGACCAGGGGTCGCGACGCAAAAGATCTGACCGTTACGCGTTACGTTACGCTACGTTATGTTACATTGCTTCGTTATGTGCACAATAGACCTTTCACCCCAAAAATCACACATACATACATATGTGCCTTGCTTTTGCGTGCTTGTGCCTCCTTAGTCTCTCTCTCGCTTACGAAGCAGCGATTCATAATAATAAATATGCTCCTGCCCGGATTCGAACCCGGGCCGCCCGCGTGCAATGCGAGCATTCAAACCACTGAACCACCGATGCTATATTGAAATTCTATGCAAAGCTGGTATTCGCAGTGCTAGTGATCTACTTGAATTTATTCGGATAAATTTTTACCATTATTTCCATAATTTTTTTTGGGGTCTAGCTACTTTTCGAAATACAGGGTGTTGAAATTTTGAAAACTTGAATGTTTTAATTCGATAACTTTAAAATGGATGGATAAATTGATTTGACATTTGGTAGGTAGTTTTTAAATGTAAAAGGGCATATTTTGAAAGAAATTGTAGTTTGTGCAACTAGTGTGGATATGATGGCCATATCGCACGAGGACGAAGATGGAGCACGACGCCGTAGGCGGAGTGCTCAATCGTTCAAGTGCGATATGGACAATCCACACGAGTCGAGCAGCATATTTTTTCTACCACCCACTTAGGAAAAAATCTAGAAAATAAAAATTTCTATAAACTGTAATATAACTTTAAATTAAAAATTTAACAATTCAATTTTATGTTTCCACTAATTTTGTGGTGAACGAATGTCCAATTTGTATAATGCTACGGTTTCCTTTTTAAATATACGATGCTGTTATAAGTAGATGCTGCCAGTCGGACTCCCTCATGGAGGGTACCGTACCAATATCTATAATAATGAATTTTCTGCTAAATATTTCAAACGTCTACCTGTTGTCGTTATTAATATCAAGCAGAATGATTATTTAAAAATAAAATTAACAATAAAAAAAATTCCTCGCGGGGAATCGAACCCGGGTCTACCGCGTGAGAGTCTGGTGTGCTTACTACTTAACTACCAAAGAATATGCAAATTGTTTATCTATAACGTCAGATGTATTACATAACTTTTGCTTAAAAGGAACTAAAGTTCCTACCGTGTGTCCCGCGACACGGTCTACCTTTTTATTTATTGGTGTCGGGTCCTTACTTTTCTCTTTCTTGGTTTCGATTTCATTTGCTAAAAATGATCGTTTTTTTAAATATTATTCCTAATTACTTTATTCTTGTCTTAGTTGAATTGATAAAGATCAATGTGAAATACACTTATTTTATTAAAACTATAAACTAACAGTATATGGGTTACAAGATTTTAGGGTACCTATGTTTAACAATTAATTTCAACAATTATGTCATAGTTGGTATTATATTAGTTTTTTAATACTTTTATTTTATTAGTATTTTGGATTACCTACACACGAGGAACTATAGGGGAGCATCTGAATCGAGACGAGATTCTAAACCGGCATGATATCAATAATATAAAGTTGCATATAAAATTGATATTACTGAAGGGTGCCGACATCAAGATGACGCTACAAGTGTCAATTTGTGGGTTCAAGAATGTAAGAAAAGTGATTGCAGCCCTGTGTTGTTCTTCAAACCACAAGGAGAATTATCGCCCCATTATAGTTTTTTAAACGTACACAATAGTAGTTTGTGCAACTAGTGTGGATATGATGGCCATATCGCACGAGGACGAAGTTTGAGCACGACGCTGTAGGCGGAGTGCTCAATCGTTCGAGTGCGATATGGACAATCCACACGAGTCGAACAGTATATTTTTTCTACGACCCATTCAAGAAAAAATCTAGAAAATAAACATTTGAATAAACTGTAAAATAAATATCACTTGAAATTGAAAATTTTCAACAATTTTATTCATAATAGTACCAATTCAATTTTATGTTTTCACTAATTTTTTGTGATAAATGTACAATTCTTAAATGTACAATTTTTATAACATTACGGTTTCCCTTTTTAAATATGCGATGCTGTTATAAATAGATGTTGCCCGTCGGACTACCGCACGAAGGGTACAGTATCTTTATTTATAATAATGAATATTCTGCTAAATATTTCAAGCGTCTGCCTGTTGTAGTTATCAATATTGAGCAGAATAATTATTTTAAAATAAAATTAACAATTGAAAAAAAAATGTTTTCATTCGGAATCGAACCCGTGTCTACCGCATGAGAGTCTAGTGTGTTGACCACTCAGCTACCGAGACTTATTTTTTGGCGATCCTCAGAAGTAGTACATACTGTCATAAGAACTAATGTCAATCGGTAGGCCCTTAAATACCCATTTTATTCTGTTTTTAGTATTTGTTATTAATTTATAAAGTTTATTTCATTGAAGAGTATTCTTATAAACAAATATTCTTGATCCAGTGCTTCTGGGCGAGACTTCTTTTGACAAGTTATTTTGACGTTTCTTTAAATTGAAAAAAATATGAGTGACGAGTACTAAACGCGAATGCTGATTGGTGGTTTTCATATACGTTTTAGGATGTATATGAAATCATATACGTTCAGTTAACCGATATGGCCTACATTTCCATTCTCTAAACTGTGCAGGAAATGGATAATATACATGTGGGTGTAGAAAAACAATGTTTTAATAATTGGCAGTAAAATGGTGTGTATTGACGGTACCTACTCATGGGATGAATGCTTATGAATTTGAACTAACTACACTTCTTGTTGTAGATAAATTTGGGGAAGGATTTCTAGTAGCATTTATGTTTAGCAAGAGAAAAGACACATTAATTCATGAATGTTTTTTCTTGTGCATAAAACATATAGTCTTTGGTAATGATATGACTCCTGCCTATAACGTTTTCATGTCTCATATGGTCAATGTTTATTACAATGCCTGGGTAGCTGTCATGGTGAAACCAATTTGTTGTTGATCGACGTTGAGCGCCAATGAAACACTAATAGAGTTGAATGACGTTAAAAAAATGATGTTGAATAATGAAAAAAATTTAAAGTGATTAAATCAGGTTCTTGCCTAACTAACCAATAAATTTGGAGATAAACTAAGCCAGTTCACAGGGCTTTGTTACCTTATTGATGTAAAGAAAAAAGTTATTTTTTTAGCAAAACCAGAAAAAAAAAGAGAAAGCAATTTTAGGGCGTCACTAATTTTCTTTACTAAAAGAAAATTAGAAAGAAAATCAAATCTAAAGGTCAGCTAACTTTTAATCTGTTTAAAAAAAGAAAGAACTTAGTTTCTGTATAATAAATAAAACTAATACATAAAAAAATTGTATATAATTAAAGTATTGAAATTACAAAAAAGTGGGTTAGTAGCAAATAAAAAAATATAAAATACTTAACACCCTAAAACAAATGTTTATGAAGATGAAGTTCAGTTGATGTTGAAACTTTAGCTATTGATGTGGTTCTATGGAATGTCTACAGGAAACTGTATCCAGGTTACTTTACGATTCCAGAAAAACTTGTATCGAAGGAACTGTACAAGGGAAACTATACTCAGAAAACTTGTTATTCCATTGGAACTTGTATTCCAGGAAACTTTTTGTCGAAATAGGAACTGCTTGTCACACAGGAACTTGTTTGTCACACAGGAACTATAATAGGTACTCCACTACTGTGTTCCAGGAAACTGTGCTACAATAATTATTTCGGTATAAGTAAAAAAAAAAATTTTAGCATGAGGATATCTGTCCAGCTCAATAGTTACAATTTAAAAATTGAACCTAAGGATTCATCCTGGACAAATATATGATTTGAATTGAAAAAAAAATAAGGAACAATAATATTTAACTAAAAATATCTAATATTAAACTTAGCTAGATAGGAGAGGAAAGGTATAACCATGTGGCTTCCAAAATGGGTATCCATTTAGTACAAAAAAAATTACTCATTGAATATTAACCCTTAACTACTGACGCGGAGTCTACTAGACTCCCCATCGCAAACATCCAGCTGTTTCTCCCACCACAATTTCTTATAAATTCTGTCGTTTCAGGTATCTTCCGCAATTTTAGTAACCAATAACCTGTCGAGGCAGCAACATTGAGTTTGTTTTCGTTTTCTAGTTATTCACGTGTAGGAGTCTATCAGACTCCGCGTCAGTATTAACGTGATATTTTTGTGGCACGAAATGGAGAATGTTCGGCCGAGTACATCAAAAGGAATCAGATATACTGAAACCAATTTTGAAGAAACTATTACAAAATGGTATAACGAAATTGGTAGTGACAATAGTGACTTCGAACCCGATGAAAATGTGTATATCTGTTGTTTTTAATCAATAAAGCACATCACTCTCATTAATTAGGTTTTTATTTTAGAACAACTAATTACTAAACTTGTAATAACACATGGCATATCATCTGACAATGGACATCTACCACTAGAACTACAACTAGAACATTCTCGACTCTACGGTTGACAGTCGACAATGTTACCAACCTAAAATAGAATTATGACTACTATACCGAGATTTTAGTGTGGTACCTATATGAAATAACATATATTTCAACAGCTTCCCACGCTAAAATCTCTTAAACCTATACATCCCTTAAAATGCTTAAACATAGTAGCAGGTAATCCCTTGGTCAGAATATCAGCCTCTTGATTGCTAGAGGAGACGTAATGCAATTTTAATATTTTTTTATTAATGTATTCACACACAAAATTATATTTCAACTCTAAATGTTTCACCCGGCGATTATTAGCTGGATTATTAGCTATTGCAATACATCCTTGATTGTCTTCATATAAAATAATATCATTTATATTCAAAGAAAAATCCTTTA
This sequence comes from Galerucella calmariensis, assembly GCA_910591675.1. Classification (NCBI taxonomy): domain Eukaryota; kingdom Metazoa; phylum Arthropoda; class Insecta; order Coleoptera; family Chrysomelidae; genus Galerucella; species Galerucella calmariensis. Next base: position 4,607 of record CAJUYG010005421.1, on the reverse strand, counting down.
ACAACTTTAGAACCCATAAACATTCTGACACTGCACTACATAGAGCAACCAATTCTGCTTCGGTAGAGGAAAGACTTACACAATTTTGTTTGCGCGTTACCCAAATAATTGTGTTCCCAAAAAGTTTAACCAAAAACCCAGAAACAGATTTTCTATCAATGGGGTCACCGCCCCAGTCAGCATCAACATAACATACCAAATTACCATTGCATAAATCTCTCTTATACTCCAGCCCTACATTTCTAGTTCCCTTTAAGTAGTTCAATATTCTTTTTAGATAATTCCAAGTTTGCTCGGTTGCCTTGTCCTGGTATCTACTAAAGTAATTTATTGCGAAGCATATGTCGGGTCTAGTACCCAACATTAAAAACATTAAACACCCAATTAATTCTCTGAATGGTTTATTTGTTAATGCATTTTCAATTTTATCAATTCTAAGTTTTGGCTCAATCGGAATAGGAGACGTCTTACAGTCTTCAGCATTAAATTTCTTTAGCAGATTATCAATATATTTTGTTTGAGAAATTTTTAAAATACCTTTTCCTCTTTCATAGTAAATTTCAAGACCAAGAAAATTACTTAAATGACCTTTATCTTTCATTTTAAATTTTGACATTAAAATTTCTTTGATTTTATTGATCTTGTTTAAACAAGGGCCTGACAAGATAATGTCATCGACATAAATAAGTAAATACACTATATCCGAAGCTTTTTCACATTTTAAATAATAAAGACAGAAGTCATTTTCAGATCTTATAAACCCTATACCTACAAGATAATTATTTATATTATCATTCCAGCACTTGCTACTTTGTTTTAAACCATACAACGATTTTTTTAATTTAAGAACTTCACCTGGCTTACATTCTATACCAGTAGGTGCAAATATATAAACATCTTCACTGATAGCACCATTTAAAAATGCGGTCTTAACATCTAGTTGTATAAAATGGTATTTATATTGATTACCGATTACCAATAACAATCTATTGGTTGACATTCGAGCTACAGGTGAATATATATTGTCAAAATCTATATGTTTTTCTTGCATAAACCCTCTAACAACAAGCCTTGCCTTGTATCTATCTGTTAAATTATTTTCCAAATTTTTGTATGTAAATACCCATTTAGTATCTAAAATTTTAATATTCAAAGGCCTATCTACTTTTTCCCATGTCTCGTTTTCTAAAATTGAATCTAATTCTCTGTTTACAGCATCTATCCAGTAATTTTTATCAGCTCTATCTTTTAATTCTGAAAAACATTTAGGAACATCATTTATAAATTCACCTGCATCGAATGCCATGAATAATTCATAGTCATTATACCTGGATGGCATTTTTATCTGTCGCTTATTCAAATTTATATTACTATCTGAAACCTCATTTTCGCATCCCAAGTCAGACTGCTCAGGCATTTCATTGCCCTTTTGATTCATCTCAACTTCCTCTAAGTTTTCCTGATTTTCCTCAATTATACCTATGTCTATTAACCCATTCTTGTAATAAAATTTATCTTCATCAAACTCTACATCTCTTGATAAAATTAATTTATTATCTGTAATATCCCACAGCCTATAACCATTTGGTGAGTATCCCAACATAATACATTGTTTAGTTTTAGAGTCAAATTTTTTTCTAAACTGTTTTGGAATTAAACTATAAGCCATGCACCCAAAAATTCTTAAGTTTTTTACATTTGGTTTTACCCCATACCATACCTCAGCTGGAGTCATATCTTTAAGGTTTGTTACTATTCCCCTATTCATTAAGTAGTTGGCAGTTAATATCGCTTCTCCCCAATATTCTTTAGGCATACCTGCATCTGCCAGCATAGCTCTACTTCTTTCTACCAAACTCCTGTTTTTCCTTTCAGCCTTGCCATTATGCTGAGGTGTATATGGCACAGTATAATCCAAAATTATCCCCTTTTCTTTACAAAAATCTATTACTTCTTTTGACTTATACTCTCCCCCGTTATCACAACGCAATTTAGATATTTTACCATTAAATTTAGATTCAACCATGTTCACATATTCAAATAATTTTTTACATGCCTGGCTTTTATTTTCTAATAGATACACAATGGTGAAATTTGAGTAATCATCAATAAATGTCATGAAGTATTGTTTACCATCAAAAGAAGTGGGGCTAATAGGACCACATAAGTCTGTATGAATTATTTCTAAAATCCTGTTACTTTTTGTACGTGTACCAAATGTACCAAATGTACCAAATTCTTGATAATTTTCCCTTAACACAAGACTCACAAAACTCAATGTTTTGTACTTTCAAGTTTTCCTCAATACCATGAACTATTCCTGACTTAATAATTTCTTTTAACCCTGAAAAACCAATATGACCATATCGCTTATGCCATTTTATAAAATTATCATTCTCAGATTCTACATTTAAGCATTCTGGCTGGAGCAAATGAAATGAGATTTCATATAGATTATTTCTTTTTCCTAACCCTATAACATTCTTATGTTTGTCTAACAATTTTACTTCACCCTTTTCAAATAGAACCCCAATGTCAAACATCTCTAGCTTTTTAACTGACAAAAGATTTCTCCGTAAGTTGGGCACATAAAATACATTTTTGATGCTACATTTTATCTTTTGATTGTTTACAATACAATATACTTCTATGTCACCAACACCAACGGCCAATAAAAAACTAGTATTCTTAGAAACTGCAATCTTAATTGGCTCTTTAAGCATAAGTAAATTTTGAAAAAAATATTTTTTATTGACCATGTGATCGGTGCAGCCTGAGTCTACATAGAAATTCAACATATTAATATTTTCATTTTCAGATATGTTTTCATTTCTGTCCCCCATGAAACACACACTTTTATCAAATGAACAGTCACTCTGATTTGTTACATTGTTATTGTTACCTGTTATATCATTTTCCCTATTTATTCCACTATTAATTTCTGTATGATGAGTATGAAAATTTCCTCGAAAATTCCTGTATCTATTCCTACCTTGAAATCTTCCTCCAGGGTTACCTCGACTACCTCGATATCCATTACCTTGAAAATATCCTCTATGACTGTTCGCCAAGCGGTTAGTGTTACCAGCTCTAATTTCATCTTGATGGCCCTGATTTATTCCAGGACATTCACGTTTGAAATGTCCAACACGTCCACATTTATAACAGGTTCTCTGTGTATTGAAAGCTGTAGTTACTGTACTTGAATTGGCTGTTGAGACGATGTTTGTATTTAAATTTCGTTTATCACTTTCAGCTAATAGTTTTGCTTTAACATCATTGTACGAAATATTTGGTATATTTTCTATAACTGTGACAACTGTCTCATAAGAACTTGGCAGGCTTAATAACAGGTTACATATCAGATCCTCATCTTTTATCTCGGATTTAGCAGCCTTTAACTGTCTAACAATATTTTCAAAAGCCTCAATATGTCTTATAAGGCAATCGTTTTCCTTTAACTTCATAGAGAGTAATTTTTTCTTAAGGTACAGCTGACCTGGTAATCCTTTTCGTTCATATTTTTCTACTAGTACATTCCACATTTCGAAACTTGATTTACACTCTCTCAGGCACTCCAATTGTGTGTCATCCACACACTGTACAATTAGGCATTTTGCTTTGTTATCCTTTTTAACATCATTATCCTTTGTCATATCAACTTCTGTCTCAGTCATTTGTTTAACACCATTTTCTGCCAAAATCAGCTCCATTCTGAATTTCCAATTATGGAAATTTTTACCATTTAATGGCTCAATTGAGTAGCCTTTTCCCGCTCCTGTGCCGGCCATTTTTCTTGTGTTTTTTTTTTTATGCTTTTACTTGATCACCAGTAAAATAACTTTTAAACCTCGGATTTTTCACAGTATTTTTTTATACCACCGCTCTGGGCCCATAACCTGTTGTTTTTAATCAATAAAGCACATCACTCTCATTAATTAGGTTTTATTTTAGAACAACTAATTACTAAACTTGTAATAACACATGGCATATCATCTGACAATGGACATCTACCACTAGAACTACAACTAGAACATTCTCGACTCTACGGTTGACAGTCGACAATGTTACCAACCTAAAATAGAATTATGACTACTATACCGAGATTTTAGTGTGGTACCTATATGAAATAACATATATTTCAACAATATCCACAGTGATCACCAATCAGAAAGTGAAATAGAAGACAGTGACAGTGAATTCGACATTAGCAACAATTTCAACAGTGACGACGAAAATGGAGAAAACATGCCAAGTGATCCTTTGCCAGATTAAAATCGATCTAACTATTTCTATGGAAAAAACCGACATAATTGAAGTAAAATAGAACCTGTAATGAACGTGAAAACGCCTGCCCATAATATAGTTCGTTTACCTGTCACTCGTGTTATCATAGAAGATAAAACTAACCCTATGGAATATTTCAATAAGCTGTTCTCTAACAACATTTATGAGGTGATTGTTACATTGACCAATCACAAATTAGCTTCCATGAGACAACATTATAAACGACCGAATAAGCCAGAACTAGCATACGTGGATGTCATTGAACTGCGAGCTCTTTCTTAGGCTTGCTTCTATATACGTCAATTTTCAAATCTCACGAT
>CAJUYG010005419.1:0-13950 GCA_910591675.1 Galerucella calmariensis | reverse complement strand
TTTTATCAGATGCTTTTGATCTCTTTAAAATTAAGATTCTCAAAATTATTAAAAAAAAGTTAATTGTAAAAATTAATACCACACTGTGGGCAGATTTTGTTAAAACGTCAGGTGATCAAGAAGTAATTGATCAAAAGTATTTTGTGACACCTAATGCAGTATTAGATCAATCAACTGATTTAGCTATTTGGTTTCAAGAACATGTAACAGATTATATTTTAAATAAACTGTCAGAATTTTCGGAAGAATCAAGCGGTTGGGCGCTACAAAAAATTCTATTATTGGAGGTAGCTATAAACGAATATAAAATTGGTAATGGAACCTCTTTTATCAAATTACCACCTCAGATAGAAAATAAAAAAGCATGCATCAACATTCAAAATAGAGATGACGCATGCTTTTTTTGGAGTATTGTTAGTTTTTTATACCCACCAACAGGTAATTATAGACTCACCTCATCATATCCACACTATAGTCTTGTGTTAAATGTCAAAGGGTTAGAATTACCTATGAAACTAAATCAAATTAACAAATTTGAGGAATTGAATAATATTTCCGTAAACGTATACGCTCTAGAATTAAATTGTACACAACAAAGTTCATATTATGAAGTTGTACCTGCTAAACTTACCAAACGAAAATTAGAGAAACATGTTAATTTGTTATTAATTCAAAATAAGTATTTTCCAAAGTTGAATAATTTTGTAGAATCAGAACAAGATGATAACGATGATGATGATGATGAAAATATTGAAATAAAATTTCATTATTGTTTAATTAAAAATCTTTCACGACTTATTCGATCTCAAATCACTAAGCATAGAGCTACAATTAGCTTGTGTGACCGTTGTTTAAATTATTTTTATAGTGAGGAAAAGTTGAAAAAGCATTATTTGTTATGTGAAAATAGAAACAACTGTAAAATTTCATTCCCAAAATATGATGCTGTTGAATTTAGAAATTTTGTCTATAAACAAAAAATACCTTTCCTTATCTATGCTGATATTGAAGCTATTTTAGAACCATGTAAAACAAAATTATCAAAAACAACGAATAAATACCAACATCATAAAGCATTTTGCGCAGGATATTATATATATATATTGCAACAATTTTTCCTATTTCAATCATCATGAAGGTGAAGATTGTATGGATTGGTTTTCAAATGAAATTAAAAAGATTGCACAATTTGTTGAGAGTAAAATTGTGAATATAATACCAATAATAGTAGATTCAATAGAAAATGTAAATGTACATATTTGTCACATTTGTGAGAAACATTTTAATCAAAGAGACATAATTGTTAAGGACCATGATCATTTTACAGGACTATTTAGAGGTTACGCTCATCAAACTTGTAATCTTTCATTTAAAAAATTGTTTATTGTTCCAATATTATTTCACAACCTTTCAAATTATGACGCACATTTTATCATAAAAGACATTGCCAAGCGTGGACATGTATCTGTTCTTCCACTAAATAAAGAAAAGTACATATCTTTCACTCTAACAGATAATGATAGTAGAATTAAATTTAGGTTTATAGATTCTTTTAGATTTATGGGTTGTAGTCTTAATGAACTTGTTTCGACTTTGAGCTTAGACAATTTTCAGAATTTAAAACATGAGTTTAAGAATTTAGATCATAATCAATTTCAACTTCTAACTAGAAAAGGGGTGTTTCCCTATGATTATGTAGATAATGTTGATAAATTGGAGGAGAAAGAGCTACCACCCATTGAAAAATTCTATAATAAACTAAATGATGTGGAATTGTGCAAGACTGATTACACTCATGCACAAAATGTTTGGACCGCTTTCAACATAAATCACCTTGGAGAATACAGTAGTTTGTATATGAAGATAGATATTCTGTTACTAGCAGATGTTATGGATAATTTTAGAGAAACAGCATTGAAAACATATGGTTTAGATCCTGCATGGTATTATACAATGCCAGGCTACACTTGGGATGCTATGTTAAAATATACTAAATGTAAATTGGAAATTTTAAAGGATGTTGACATGGTTATGTTTATAGAGAAAGCGATTCGAGGTGGAATTTCGGTATGCTGTAGTCGATTTTCAGAGGCAAACAATAAATATATGGGTGACAGATATGATTCATCAGAACCCACCAAAACAATCCTTTACCTAGATGTGAATAACCTTCACGGTTACGCAATGTGTGAACCATTACCATTTGGAGGATTTAAATGGTCAAGTTCAAACATTGATGTAACAACAATTCCAGACAATTCTCCGATTGGGTACATATTACAAGTGGATTTGGAGTATCCAAAGAGTCTACATACTCTACATAAAGATTTTCCTTTTTGTGCTAACCATCGCATTCCTCCAGCCTCAAAACTACCAAAGTTGATAGCTGATTTGTATGATAAAAAAGAATATACAATACATTATAGAAATTTAAAACAAGCATTGGCACATGGTTTAATAATTACGAAAATACATAAAGTGTTGGAATTCAATCAATCAGAATGGTTGAGACCTTATATTGAATTAAACAGTCGATTAAGGGTAAGTGCTACAAGCAACTTTGAAAAAAATCAATTTAAACTTGCTAATAACGCAGTATTTGGAAAAACTATGGAAAACATAAGATTACATAGACTCGTTAAACTTTGCTCTAAGTGGGAGGGACGTTACGGGGCGAAAAATTTAATTGCTAGTCCACGATTTCACAATAGAACAATTTTTGATGAAAACTTGATGGCAATTGAGTTGAATAAAATAGAATTAATATTTAATAAACCACTATACATTGGTATGGTTATTTTAGATCTTTCAAAAATTTGTATGTATGATTTTCACTATAATTTTATAATACCAACAGCAGGTGTGGAAAAATGTAAATTATTGTACACAGACACAGATAGTTTTATCTATGAAATAAGTAACCTAGACGTTTACGAAGATATTATTAAAAAAAATATCCACAAATTTGATACTTCAGATTATAACAAAAATAATATTTATAATATTCCGTTGGTGAATAAAAAAATACCGGGATTGATGAAAGATGAGGCAAATGGTAAAATTATTACTCATTTTGCTGGTCTTCGTTCTAAAATGTATACCTACAAAATGCAAGTCAGTGAGGAGGAAAAATTAAATTTCAAGAAAAAACTTGAAAAGAAGGGCATGTCCTCAAACCAAATAGCTATTGAACTGAATAACTTTGGTATTTCAAAAAAATCTAAGGGGATTAAAAAAAATATAGTGAAAAATATTATTACTTTTGAAGATTATATTACATGCTTAAATGAATTCAACACAAAAGTCATAACTCAACAAACTATTCGTTCATATGCTCACAATGTATTCAGTATAGAACAGACTAAAATTGCTTTAAGTCCATACGATGATAAACGTCAGTTAATTTCAAAGTCATTTGACACACTTCCTTGGGGTTATAAGAGTAGTCAGTAGCGATTTATTAAGGATTATGAGATTGATAGAAATGATGATATATCATAATTATTTATAAAATATAACAAAGAGTATCTAGTTAAGAAATTTTGTAACTTTGTAAATTTATATCTTTGTAATTTATGTAATAAAAAACATAGTATATTAAACAGATTTTATTTACATCAAACATGTATTTGTTCAATAGTTAAGTTACATAAATGACATCTTGACTGTGATGTAGGTGGTCCATCGATGTGAGTTTGCCAGTCAGGACGATTGTAATGTATAAAACAAGGCAGTTGGATTTGTAAATCAAAATTGTCTCGATATGCTCTTGGTAATTTATACCATGCATATAATAACTCAAGTGGTTGCGCCTTTTGAATCAAATAATCCAATGGAAACTTCTCAAGTTCTTCTTCATTAAACTGATATAATCGTCGCTTGTATAGCCAATGGTCCTTCATTGGACAAATACAATCTTCTAGATGATAGTGCTGTTGCTGTTGATTATACATGATTTTATTTTAAAAATTCACTTTTGAAGTTTATTAATATACTGTTCAGATTCAGCGATTTTCAACGTTTATAATCTTTATTTTAGAGTGGGGTGAAACAATTTTTTCCATTTCTCGAGAGCATGATGTAATTTTTGGAATAAATGAGATTTTTTTTTTCAGATTTCAACCAGAGAATATCTTTAAATTATTCTAATAGCGATAGTATATTGTAGTAGTAATAGTAGTAGTTGAATCACTCACAAACACTACATATATGAATCAATTGCAAGATAATGACGTATTTTTGGGAGAACGTCAATTGTCTCTAAATACATATAAAACAAAATATGTAAAGGTTGGTTTATCCCCTTATTTAAATTACGATCCATGTGTTGGGATATTTGGAACCAAAAATACCTATTTTATATTCAGTCCGCAAAAATGGAACATTCTTTTATCATGTAGAAATGATATTGATGACTTTTTATTTAAATCAACAAACAAAAAGAATATGGAACCGTTAGATATGGGTGAATTTGATTTGATATTTAAACGATTATCATTCGGGAATGTTGTGAAAATTTATAGGGGTGATTCTTGTATTTATCTAAGAGCTGATACTACTTCAATGTTATGGAAAATGTTACCACTCATTGAAAATAGATTAACAGACTTGAAAAATTTACAATTTGCTAGTTCATTGAAAATTTTACAAATGGGAATAAAAGATTCCACCGATCCAGTAACTACAGCCTTGAATATAATTGAACCTATAAAACATTTAAATAACGAGACATACGCTATCGCATTAGAATTAATATATAGATATCCTCAGTTACTTAAAGATGAAGATTTACAGCTATGAAATATGAAGAATAGACAACATACAATAGAAGTAAAGAAAACTATTCACTTTGATGAAACAAGAAACAAAATTCATTTATTAGTAACTTGGAAATATGCATATCAACAAGCGAGACAAGGATCATCATGGATCATTGCCGCATGTGACCGACTACGGTTTATGCAACGAATTATTAAAATTTCTCAAATTATAGATCCAATATTAGATATAAAACATAGATGTAAGGTTTATGATAAAATTAAGAATTTAAATGTGTAAATAAATTGTCAATCATTTTATATAATTTTATTTAACAATAAAAATAATAATTTTAAACAATGCTATTTTTATTTATCCATGATTTAGAATCCATCCCAAGCCATTTTACTAATAACCGATCACCCTTTCGTTTTAAAACCCTCTCTATTAAATACACATCAGGATATTTAACTTTTTGCAATTCCTCCCTGTAAAATCCTCCTTGTATTTCTTCGTTCTTATCATCTTCCAGTATGTAAGTTGTTGGATTAGTAAGTTTCACCTTCTTTATTTTGAAAACTTCAGCAGTCCAATTTAGAGTATAACCCTTCTTAAAAACATGTCTATACTTGCTAATTCGAACAAAATCTCCTTTTTTAAAATTTGATGATCTTGTATCAATAGTTTTCAGGTGATTATATGCAGTAATATACTTTGCATTTTTCTCATTTATTTCACTGGGAATGGCACCTGTAGTGGAATGTCTTGTATTATTATATTTGTTGACAATATTGGGTAGAGTCGTTAACCATTTGTAAGATCCTTGCATGCTAAACTGTTTCCATAACATAGATTTTAGAGTACGAATTACTCGCTCTGCTATACTTGCTTTTAAATTGGAGAATGTGCTGTAATGGTTAATACCATATTTTTTCATAAGCTCTTGAAAATTCTTATTATAAAATTCAGTTCCGTTGTCAGTTTGAAGATTTTTAGGTGGAACATTCATTTGGTCTAGGATATGCTTCATAGCTAATGTGATTTCTTTACCTGTTTTTCTTTTAATCGCCTCAACCCACACATATTTACTGAAAGCATTGATTACAACTAGGATATAATTGTAGCCCCTATTAGTTTTTGAATAGGGAGTCATAATAGCTAAATCAGCTTGTATCAAATCATGTAATCCTTTAATTACAACATGTCTTCTTCTATAATTGATTCTTGCTGGTTTATGTAATTCATTCACAACTTGTGCCTTACTCATCTTTCACTATTGGACACTGCACTATGAATTCAATGCAAATAGAAGAAGGTGTACCTAATTTAAATAGGATTTTATCACCTTTCTTAAAATTATTACCACTAATTTCATTGAATTTGAATGATATACCATTAACTAAAACCTCTCCATCTGCAGCGTAATGTCGAACTTGTACAATTTTAGCATTGTAGGGGAAAAGAAAATTTGTACCTGCATTATCCAACACATAATAATCTTTATTTAAACTAGTTTTCTTTTCGCCTTTCAATCGAATAATGTTTTCAACATGATAATCAAAAGAGTCACAAATATAAAATTGTGCACTTAATTTTGGAACTGACGACGACGACGACGACGATGATGATTGTAAATAGTGTTGATTGAATTTATTAAGAGGCATTGTTGGAATGATGCATTTGTTGGAAAAGTACTATATTTATGTAGAGCTCACCAGAGGACATTCTAACACAAGTTCAATATATGGATAATAATTTTTTTTCTTTACCTATACCAATTGAAATCTTTTCACCCTTTGTTATGGATTGCTGGTTGAGAACACTCAAATTTTGATATTTATTTTTATAAAGTATTAATACTTTAGTTGGTGGTTTGTTGCTATTGATATTAACCACTTTTCCACTTACTGGAAAAGTATATTCAGTATTATTATTGTTTAATATATAGTTTAATGAACTATTATTTTTATCTATATTTCCGCTAATATTAATAATTGCTAAACTTTGAATGTCTGCAGGTTGACAAATATAGAATGGTGATTGTGGTAGTACCTCATCATTGGAATGTGTGATGAGATAATGTTGATTAAACTTGTTTAACGGCATATCTACTAATGTGAATATAATCCATCTATTTATGCTATTATACCACCTTCTCTTAGTTCTTCAACAATAGACACTATTTCATTTTGGTGAGCATTATTACCAGCTTGTTTTGAAGCTACAAGTAAGCGTAATCTATCAATCAATTCATTGAAATCATCAAAATATTTATAATCGATGGGATTTTGGGAATATCGCATCATTGTTAAACCTTTCCCACCCTTCAGTTTTGCTGCTATTTGTCTTGTAGTCATAGTGGGAACTGAAAAGGCTCGTTCTCTTTGTGCAACAAGAGGAATTCCTAGGAAAGGTTGAATAGCGTTAGTGAATTTATTTTTTAATTTTGCGGGAATTCTCCGTTTTGGTAATTTTCTATTATTTTTTGTGTATAGAGCATTAGTTCTCTCTAAAATGTCAACATATTCCTTAGCATCATTTTTAGTAAAAATGTGTGGGTCTGTTTTGAATAACAGTTCATACAGACCTGGAGTACCCTTGTAGGTAATACCTTGTATTTTTAAATCAGGTCCAATAAAGTCAATTGGAGAATCACCAATAGAGAATTTTTCTAGCTGCAAATCATGATAGACTCCAAGAGTATTATCAAATTGTCCTTCGGTGTCAGCAATACCTTCCCTTATGTACACTCTAGGTAAGGGATTTTCAAACTGTTGTTGCTGGATACCTTGGTCGTTGGTCATTCGACCGAGGTCACGGATACTTTCATCTATAAATCTACTAATATTTTCATCACTACTGTACCCTAAAGTTTTATTTGGCTCAAACGCATCATCATCATCATCATCATCATTTGTATTAGAACTGAAAACATCCTCTTTGGGTGAATCGAAAGCAAGTGCATAATGGGAAGGATTTGGTTGATATTTTGAACTTGATAGGCGAGATTCTTTTTTTGGTGATATTGATGGTTCTTGTTTAATCAATTCTTGTTTCTCGATAGTTGATATTAGTTGTTTTAGCGGTTGAGTAATGGGCTCATAGGTTTGTTCCAGTCGTGATTGAGATTGGTTTATGTTTCGCTTCAAACTTTTATACTTTTTTCGAAGCGCCTGCCTAGCTTTGACCAGTCGTTGAGTTAGTTTAGGATTCATGCTGGATTTGAAATTGACTATATATACTTTTCTCCTTATATATAAATGTATCCATCAAATCCTTTCCTATAACGACCACCAGATGCTATTTCAGAATCTTTATCGATAGTGAGAAATCCAAACTTTTCCCCCCAACAGTATGAACAAATGTCTTTAAATTTTTGAAATGACATGTCAATATTAACATGATCATCATAGATGTGTCTTAAGTTGGTGAAATCTTGTTGAAAAATTATCAGGAGATTGGCATTATCTCGAATTAATTGTTTTGGTATAGCCGAATAAGTTTGACTTAAGTAAAAACAATCTGTAGATTTATGTCGACCAAAACAAAAGTAACTTTGAATGGGTTTTTGATCGCAGGAAGCCACTACATCATCAAATATAATAATTGAATTGGTCTTTATAGCATCTGGAGTAATTATATCATCAGAATTGTTGAATTCCTCATATCCAATCTCTTTCATGGGTTGAATTAAATTACGTAAATATGCATATTTTGGTTGATGTAAACTCTTGGAATAAATGTATAAATTTTCAAATCTCAAACCATTAGGATGATCTATTAAGGATAACATAGCATTAGTTTTACCACAACCACTGGGACCGATGATTAATGCTCGTTTAGAGTCTCCACCAAATAAATATCCATGTTTACCTGCAGTACGTTGTTGTTCACAGCTCAAATCATAATTTTCAACAGGTAAAGCTATAAAATGTTTCGCAATCTTCATCTTATATAGTCAACAACACTGAGAGTATTTATAGGGTGATCAGAGTATATATAGATAGAGAACTATGGTTAAACATAAACAGTTACAATCACGTCGTCGTCGTCGTCATCATCACAAAGGTGGAGATTTAGTTTCGTTAATTAATAAACTACCATTTGAACTTCATTTACCTGGTGGATACGAATATTGTGGACCAAACACAAAACTAGAACAAAGACTACAACGAAATGATAAGGGAATTAATCTTTTAGATCAAGCTTGTAAAGAACACGATATAGCATACGCAAAAAATAATAATCTACAGGAAAGACATAAAGCAGATCAGATATTGGAGGATAAAGCTTGGAAACGAGTTAAATCCCAGGACGCTACATTAGGTGAAAAAGTAGCTTCATTGTTTGTTACTGCAGTCATGAAAGGAAAACGTAAACTTGGTATGGGTGTAGGAATTAAAAAAAGTCGTCGTGGTGGTAAGAAAAAACCTAAAAAACGTATAATTTGAACACCGACGAGAATAGGTGGATTTTTACCATTAATATTACCACTGTTGGGTGCATTAGGAGCTCTAGGAGGTGGAGCAGCTGGAATTGCAAAGGCAGTAAATGATGCAAAGTATAACAATCAACAATTAACTGAACAAAAACGACATGATATGGCTATGGAATTGAAAGAGGGAAGAGGTTTGAAAAAAAAACATCAAAAAAAGCCAAGAAGACAACTAAGACATAAAGGAAAAGGTCTTTATCTAAGACCATACAAAGGAGAAGGAACAACAAAAAACTGAAATTGCCCCATCGTGGGCTTACCGATAAAGATCTGTGGAAATATGTTAAAATATTGAAAATACCTTTTTTTAGGGGAGTTTTTATGAGAGATAATTTACCAAAGAAAATTCATAAACATGAATGTGGTATTTTGAATATAGATACAGTTAGAGGAGATGGAACACATTGGACATCATACATAAAATCAGACAAGGAAATTATTTACTTTGATAGTTATGGAAATTTACCTCCACCAATGGAACTGATTAAGTATTTTCATAGTAACGGTCCAGTATATATAACATACAATTATGATAGACTACAGAACAATTCGTATAGTTGTGGTCATCACTCACTTCAATTCATACATAAATATTTCAATCATAATATTTAAACTTTTTTAGTTGAAATGTCATTTTCTGTTACACTTAGTGGTGCATCATCTATTCTTAATTATAATTTCAATCCTCCCATTTACTTGGATGATAAATATGACTATGAAGTTGGTTTAGTTAATTTCAATAGTTTCAATACAATACCAAATATTGATGAAACTAACAATAGATTTATTTTTGGAGGTCCTACTATATATGATACAATAATTATACCTAAAGGTGCTTATGAACTTAATGAAATAATTCAATATATTAAACAACACATGCTTATAGTAGCATCAGATTCAACAATTGACATAGTCCCAAATCTAAACACATCTCACGTATCAATTTCTAGTAATAAGACAATTTCATTCTTAACTGATGACTCAATTGGTAAAGTATTTGGATTTGGAAAAGTTTTGTTAACTCCCAATGAGATACACACCTCTACCAAACCTATAAATATTTTACAAGTTAATTCTATTGGAATAGATTGTGACATTGCTGTTGGATCATATCTCAATGGACATCCTGTTCACATTATCCATCAATTTTTTCCTACTGTTCCTAGTGGCTATAAAATAGTTGAATCTCCTCAAAATATCTTGTATTATCCTGTAAGTGTTAAAACAATTAACAACATAACAGTAAAAATTATTGATCAGAGTGGTAACGTTATAAATTTTCAAGACGAGGAGATTACTATTACTTTACATATTCGACAACAAAAATGGTCTTAAAATTTTCCCATCCTTATGCTGAAAAAAACTATAAAAGATTGATGAGTAAACCGTCTACAATTAGTTTGTGTAAGAGAATAGCCGTTATAACGCTTAAAAATAAACGTTTTTTAAAATCACTCGGTTTTAAATTATTAATATAAATGGATATATTACAAGTCACTGATGAACCCTTCAATGACATGGCTGTGGAGGATTATGAATATCACACATACCAACCATATATTACTCGAAAGTTGAATTATAATGATGAGATTCGTATTGTAGTGCAAGATTTAGATTGTATAACATATCCGGCTGACAGTTATCTTGAGATTACGGGGAAAATTTTAACTGAAACCAACACAGTACCTACAAAATTGAAATTCATCAATAATGCAATAGCTTTTTTATTCCGTGAAATTCGATATGAACTGAACGGTGTTGTAGTTGATTCAGTGAGAGATATTGGCCTTGTTTCAACAATGAAAAATTATTTATCTTATAATTCAAATGAAAGTATTTTTCTAAATAATTCTGGATGGTTTCCTAAGGAAGATGTCAAGTTGTCAGACAAACATGGAAATTTTAACGTGTGTATACCCTTGAAATTATGGTCAGGATTCTTTGAAGATTTTAATAAAATAATCTTAAACATGAAACAAGAGCTAATATTGGTGAGATCTAGTGATGATAGAGACTCAGTCACACATACAGATGAAACGGAAAAACCTAAAATTGAATTAACTCACATCAGTTGGAGAATTCCTCACGTGAAACCAAACATAAAACATGAATTACATCTAAACAAAATTATTCAAAGTAACCAGGAACTACCGATAAAATTCAGATCTTGGCAATTGATTGAGTATCCCAGCTTACCGAAAACGTCTCGCCACACTTGGGCCGTAAAAACTAGTACAAAAGTAGAGACGCCTAGACACATTGTAATTGGATTTCAAAATAATGGTAGAGGTAACATAAAAGAAAATATGAGTCATTTTAAACATCTGAATTTGAAAAATATTAAGGTATTTCTCAATTCTGAGAAGTATCCATACAATGATTTACTTTTAGATTTTACAAACAATAGTTTTGCTACGTTATATAAAATGTTTGCTGATTTTCAAACTTCTTATTATAACCGTTCGAACAGTGAACCTATTTTCACACCTGACGAATTTAGAGATACAGCTCCCTTAATTCATATAGATTGCTCAAGGCAGAAGGAACTAATACAGTCTGGATCTGTAGTTCTTCGTATAGAATTTGAGTTAAATGCTCCCATTACGAGTGATATTTCTGCATATTGTTTGATCTTTCATGAAAAACAATTTTCCTATAATCCATTAACTAGAATTGTTAAGCAATACTGATGTAGAAAAAACATAGCGCGCATGATCAACATGCAATATAAAAGTAGGGTTACTACATATTCTTCATTAAATATGAATACCCATGAGTATCAAATTGCTCTTAGTCAGTTTCTTTTTAAATTAACACGTCTCAAACGTGACATAAAATATTATGAACAATATAAAGGTGCGGTAACTAAATTGCAACAATTACAAATATGAAAGTTGTTTTAGATGTTCAAGGTTTTAAGATCGAAAATAATAAATTTATCGTTAAAGAATTTGCAGCATACGATGGTCATCAAGTAAGTCACTATATTTTCAAATCACCATTTCCTCTACATATGTTACCTCCAGACTTACATAGACAAGCAACTTGGTTAATGAAAAATCATCATGGAATCGATTGGAATAGTGGTTATACACATTTACATAAATTCAAAAATATTGTAAAAGATATTACTGAAAATGCTGAGATGGTTTTCGTGAAAGGAAAAGAAAAGGCTAATTTCATTCAAAAATATTCCACCGCACCTGTATATGAATTAGATGAAGATCCACCATTAGCAGCCTCGACACCAAAATGTTTTTATCATAAGATTAATCCATCTATGTGCGCTTTAAGAAATGCTTATATATTATATGAACATTTTATAATGGATGAAAAATAAAAGAATATTATTTAATTAACTTGTTTTATTTACTACAAACCGTTGAGTAAAACTTATATTGTGTAAATACTCTTACCATTTTAAGTAAGGTATATATAACAATAATAATTAATAAAATCAATATTATATATGTTAAAATGTACAATTTATCAACTTTTTCGCTTATGTTTGTCTTGTCTATAGGAATATCATCTATAATCACATTCTGCCATTGGGTTTGATCACCTTCGGAATTATCATTAAATATTATTTTTAATTTGTAACTAAAATATGATAAATTCGTTTCTGGAATTTCAATATGGTATACAGAGAGGTGACCATTATTTGTTTTTGTTATACTTAACAAACTCCATGTTGTTCGATTACAGTCTTCTCTTGTATTCTTCATATCAAAACATATTGCAACATGTTTTGCATTATCTGGTACATTTGTGTACAGCATATTATTTGAGACGGCAACCAAAATAATAAAGTTTAAATTTAAGGAAGTCATTCTGTTCAGATTTATGTTACCTTCTTCTTCTTCTGAGGATGTTGTAAGACTGACGGTCTTATAATTATTTTCTTCTAATATTCTAATCTCGTTGTCGTGGAGGTAAAAAATATCCGCAATATATCTCTTTTTCATCTAATGGGTCTAATTCACGAAACCAATTACTATCTATGTATTCCGGAAATTTTCTAAGTGGTCTTGTTTGATAACATTCAACCGTACACAAACCAATTATTAATTTTTGTTTACAACTCCAAATTTTTTCAAGTTTAAAAGTTTTACGTAACACTTTTCTACAAACTAAACAAACTATTGTTTCAAAAATTCTACACTTAGGTGGATCAAATAGATTATTCATTCTGCAAACTATTATACTAACATTTTTCAACAATATGTTTACAATTTCAATGATTTCCTTCACTGGATTTTTAATAACAGGATGGTTATAGCAAAGTATAATATGCATAGTAGACTATCCCATTGAAAATATATATTCATTCGTATATAATTAATGTATTATCACCTTATAGATTTTTTTTAAAAACTAATAAACTATCTAAAATGACCTCAATAATAATTGCATACCTATTGCGTAAGACTCCGGACTGCATTAGTTGCCTCTAGCGGATTTTTAATAACAGGATGGTCATAGCAAAGTATTATACACTATACCATTGAAAATATATTAATTGCGTATATAATTTATGCATTATAGCCTTGGGCGGGCTTGTTTCCTATACTTTGTATACAAACACAGCGCATTCCATTATATTTATACACTTATACAGGATGGTTCTACCAAAACATGACGATGTACCATATACTGAGTGTTGTTTGACTTAGAAGGAACATAGTTACACTACT
>CAJUYG010005418.1:0-13951 GCA_910591675.1 Galerucella calmariensis | reverse complement strand
AATTAGGGTTTATTACTCCTCGTACTTTCTGTACAGACTATACCTTCATCTACAAGCTTTCTATCTTCACTTGCTAAACTTGCTCAAGTCATCTCTCCAGCCACTGAGCATTCGTGAAGCAAATGGTAATAGCTACCTATAATTGACAAAACACAAATGAGGTGGAAAAGCTCCCATAGCCAAAAATCTGGTGAAAATAAAAACCGCCAATGGTTGAATCTTTTTACAATATGAATGAAGATACTTATTGAATCCATTAATTAATTTGTTAATAAAACTTTCTGTAAAGCCTAAAATAGAAAATTGGAAATATAAATCGTCATTTATTAGATAAGATACCAAATATTAAGTAACAAAAAGTAATTTATAGATTACTTATATCTTAAGATGGTAGTTGTATCAATATTGAAAGAATAATTAAGTGGTAATTGTTAGAATAGATACCAAAATAGTTATAATGAATGTTTATTTAAGCTCAGTACGCACGCACGTACATTGTGATAATCAACCAAAAATTAATTCAACTATCAATTCTAAAATCGGTAAATTATAGATTTCAATTTGATGTATATTCCTTATCACTTCACGTGTATATATGAAGCACTTCTAATGGCTAAAAATTTATTCACCAGAAAAATTACACTTAGCTCTATTATTCTGGAATTGAGTAGCCTAACAAGTAATTATTGAGCGCACAGCAGAAACGTCAAGATTTTGCCTAGTTTGTGGTGATCAGTATCATAGTTAAATCGGTAAAAACTTTTGTGACAAATCATGCTTTCGGCTTTCTCGGCCTTTCTGGATTGGGAGCCAAGGCTCTCAATGCAATTTCCTATAAATACAAAGAGTTAAGATGTTCAATAGGCGTGACGATAGATTTTGAAATACTCACTATTTACGAAAAAACCTTTATTTCTGTAATAAACTTAAGTTTAACGAAGTTTGAAGCCATTTCACTGATATTCTTTAAATAGTGCGCGAAAACAGCTCGCAGGTGTCATGGCGTCGGCTCTGACGTCACGCCTAGGTAAACATGTCATTGTGTCTATGCGTAGCGAAGAAAGTAAACAAAACATTAAATAAATTCGTGTCAAAAAAATGAATTCCAAAGTTTATAAGTGGTAGGGCAGTACCGCAGTGTAAAAACACATCAATAAGATCACCCAACAAAGTGTTTGTTTGTTCCCAAACAAGAAAATGATAGATAAGAGATAAGTGGTTGAAGCTCGCAAGGCGAAACCCGAACGACGTAGTCACGCATTGACCACTTTATTTCTGTGAAGACACTTGTAAGTATGTTATCCTATTATATTTATATTTCTCAAACTTAAAACGTTTGTTTGACGTGAAATAGTTGAAATATTGAGGCTATGAAATATCTAATTTATTGAGGTTATGTTTGTTTTGGTCTTGTCTATAATCTTATTATCAATTTCAATGGTTTACTTTTCTTTTTGCAGTTGCCAGATGATATGGAAAATTATATGTGATGGGGTCAGTATCACAAGTACGTATGAAACCAGGATGTATGCCCCATAAATTTATATGCCAACCTATTAAAGTTAAAAAACTCGCATGAGTTTAAAACTAGTTTGATTATATCTAAGTTGGTTGTATCTAGGGTGAAGATAAATACAAAACTCACTTACAAGGA
This sequence comes from Galerucella calmariensis, assembly GCA_910591675.1. Lineage (NCBI taxonomy): Eukaryota > Metazoa > Arthropoda > Insecta > Coleoptera > Chrysomelidae > Galerucella > Galerucella calmariensis. Next base: position 12,297 of record CAJUYG010005418.1, on the reverse strand, counting down.
AGTTTTCACGTTTCTAAACTCGACGAGCAAAATTCCTGATTTGTTGCGAGGAAATCGCAATCATTATATCAATCCTGGGCAAATTTGAGCTATTTACCTTAACAAAGCTTGGTTTCATTGTTATAGTAGAGTGGAGACGATAAATCACACGTAAAATAATAAAAGATCAATCCAAATGCGTAATAAGTAATATTCACAACAACAAAACACAGAAAATGAGTGTATTGAGTATTGACTGACAGCGGTGTTTATCTAAGCGTGACGTCATGCGCTGTGATTGGTGTTTCAGTCAAAATGGCCGATTGCAGTATTTTTATGTTTTATTTTATTGAAAATGTTAATAATCTGAATTTTTTAAATAAAACTAAAGCAGTGTTTTGAATTTTTTTGATATGAACTTTCCCCTAAAACCATTATATCGACGATTTTTTGATACTATCGTCATGCTTATTATATACAGACATAAGTAAATTAGTCTATTGTGATAATTACCAAACGAGGAGCGTAGCGACGAGTCTGGTAACACAGGAGTTTGGGAATATGCTTTTCCCACGAATTATACATACTATTTTTTGTTCGATCGGTAATTTACATTCAAAAAATTGATTAAAAAATATTTCACTCAAGATGTAATCAAGTAAGTTTAGATAGGTTTCTTTATGTTCATATAATATAGAAGTGGTAACCATGGAAATTACTTTGTTATGACAAAAGTAAAATAACTTTTCTCCGATCGAATATATTGACGAATAACTTAATAATAAAGTAGAAGTGGCTAATAAAATATTCAACACCACTGCCTCGACTTCAAATGAAAATGATCGAAACGAGATAAACCAAACAATTAGCCATGCAGCTTCAACGTCTTTAAATTCTCGTTGCCCTCCAGTACAATTTACAAATTGTACTAACTTGTAGATACAATACATTTAAATATTAATAACGATTAATTTGTGTTCAAGAATATCGTCATAAATTGGATGTTTCTTTTATTTATTTTACAACAACTTTATCAATATAATAGTATATTACGTAACATGTGTGGTAAGAAGCATTTTAAGCACGAATGGAAAATTTAATTCCGTGAGTGCGTAAAATGCTTTACAACACGAGTTACGTACTATACTTTACCTACGACCTACTTGTACTTGTATTTATAAAAAGCATAAGAAATACCTAACAGTTACATAGTGCTTGGTAAACTCCATCTCTATTACTCTATTACCAAAGAAAGATGCACATTAAAGAACTAACGTTTAATCAATATTAATATATTGTTGATAATCAAAAGTCCATTTTTCAATTATAATCAATACATATACTTAGTCCTTTGGGCTTTTCATAGTTAAACGTGGCCATATCAAATATTTCCAGATAGTAAATTTTGATTAAAATAGCGAAGTCTATTGACAGTTGCTAAGGGACAGTTGCTAGGGAAGCCGTGCGATTTACTTTGTATGTATGTATGTATGTGTGAGATTTGGGGTGACATTCACTGAGACCTAAAAGATCTATTGTGCCCCCTTACTTCTACTCAGTTTTTGAGGAGAGTCTCAGAAACTGGTAGTTCCTTTAGTCCTATTTCCCGGAGGAATTTTAGGATGTCTGCAGGCTTCAACTAAGGCAAATGTTCCTCTTCTATCCAGTAATCTCCCAGGTGCTGTGCAGTTGGAAAGTATGTGGATGGAGGTTTCTTCTTCCATTCCACAATATCTGCATTCTTCTTCCTCCACTATTTTAAGCTTTTTCAGGTGCCCATTCAGGCGACAATGTCCCGTTAGGATCCCTGTCAAAACTCTTAGCGCAGTTTTACTTTGACTTATTCATTCTTTTGATCTCAACAGGTTGTAGTCACCCAGAAGAGTCTTTGATTGTATAAGCCCTACTAGATCTTTCCAATGGTCAGATCTCTTTTTCTCGGCTTTACTTATTTCTTCCAATATTACATTGGGGCTAATTCCGCAAAAGGGTTCGGGCCCCCAGAAAGGTATTTCAGTCCCCCTCTTTGCTAGTTCATCTGCTATTTCATTTCCTTCTATTCCAGTGTGTCCTGGAATCCATATTAAGGTGACTATGTTGTTCTCGCCTAGTTCATTGGGTTTGTCTAGGCATTCCCACACCATTTTGGAACTGATTACACAAGAGCTCAGTGCCTTAATGGCTGCTTGACTATCCGACATTATGATAATCCTTTGTCCTCTGATGTATCCTTTATCAATATTGAACTGGGCGCACTTTCTTATGGCGTGGATTTCCGCTTGAAAGATACTTGGGGTTTTTCCCAAGCTTTCAGAGTGTTTGGTTCGAATAAACGTGGCAATTACGTGGCAAATTACAGGGGGGGGGTCGTGGGTAAAAATTAAAACCATACTTTGTTTCATTTTATTGTAATAATGCATTTGTAAGAATATTACCGCACTGTTATTTTCCGATTGCTTAGCAGCTGCCCACTATTCTAGAATGTTGAGCTTTGCGCATTGAAAACAGGTTAACATAGTCTCACTTCTCCCACGATCGGAGAAAAACAATGTTTTTCCACTACTAGCTGTGAAGTTGACAATTATTTAGTGATGAGCAAAGCAAGACCAAGTCTCGAACAGTCTCGGTCTTGGTCTTGGTCTTGCTTATTCAGTCTTGATCTTGGTCTTGCTCAAATCTGTCTGGTCTAGGTCTTGCTGTATTTTGTTTGGTCTTGGTTTTAGTATTGGTCTTGCCATAATTTCTTAACGAACATCTTCCAAAACATTTTGTAAACATTTTATTTTTATGCAACAAACATTTTTAAACCTAAATTATCTATCTATGAATTAAAAAAAGTGTGTATGTGAAAAAGAATTTTTGGTTGAGTCCTGCGTATTTAGTCTTGGTCTTGCATAGTCGGTTTTGGTATTAGTCTTGTTCTTGTTCATTCTGTCTTGGTCTTGCGAGTCGAAGAATGGTTTTGGTCTCGGTCTTGGTCTTGCTTTTTCACAAGACCAATGCTAGTATGAAGATCTGAAAACCCTATAAGAGTCATAATTACTTTCAAAGGAGTTAATTGTTGAGAAACCGATATGAAACTTATGAGAATGTCCATAAAGTCAGTAATCATTGTTCAGTGGGAACAGGTGAGAAAAATCGGTACCAAATTTATTGTTATTTGTACGGTATGTGATGATTATGTCTCCACTCATTATATGGGTCGTAAATATTGAGCTTTAGTCGTTCTTCGTATGGAGGACGACATCGACCGACATTGTATGGAAGAAGTAGAATTATTATTCATCAAAAGTTTCTAAACAACAAGTCTAATATTTTTCAAACACATATTTCTGACAAAATATAGCCAAAAAACACTCAAATTACAAAAAAGCACAAACATCCCTTTATAGAATTGATATCCGGGAAGGGGATTCACAATGACCAAAACGAGTAATGTTACGTAAAAAACTGCTTAATCTTGATTTATTTTAACATAATATTATTGGACACAAAGCATCAACTGACGGATTCACAGTGAAGCCGTCTATGGAAATTTACAAGGGATGGTTTTCATAATAATAAATAAGTATGTAACAGGAATAAATACTTATTTTTTAAGTAGACAACTCTTTAAAAAGAATTTGATATTTTAAAATGTCTTTTTCTTTGAATTGAATAGATGATGTAGATCCATACTAAATGATGAAATGAAACAATTTAATTTGTTAAAATCTACATTGTATTAAAATTAAAGTTGTGACGCGTTTCGCTAACACAGTAGCTTTATCAAAAGTTTCATTTCGTCTTTTTCCTTTATTTCTCATTTTTGATATTTTTTTCAATCCAATATTAATAGGTACATCTTATTAATTCTAGCTACTAGTTAGCGTTTTTGTCTCAAACAGATACACTAAGAAAACTGATCGGATTTAGAGAGGCGCAACTAACATCTACACTAAGAAAAATAATAATTTACTGTAATGCTGCAAAACTAGGGAAGATGTTTTAACAGAGCTATTTTGTGGTGAACAGCTTGTGGATTCACCAATATTTTTGCAGGTGAATAAAAAGAACACTGGGAAGTCATATTTTATTAATTAAAAATGATTTACACTATACTGGGTTTCCAAAAACATGGGATATGACAGAGATGATAAACATGTTCTTCAAATAAAATTTTGTCCTTACTCTTTTTGTGATACTATAGGCATCTGAAATTAAAATGATAATAATTAATTCAAATTCAGTTCACAAAACATAACTAAAAACTAATTCATAAGTTAGATAAACTGTAAAAACCACAGAAACATCGTATACTGCTTATTTGTGGTAAAAAATAATATATAAACTCTACATGAGTATTGAAATAAAAGAGCTGATGCACTAGATTTTCTCTTTTCGAGTTGTCCTTGTAGGATTTTACGTTTAGCACTACGTGCAGCTCGTGGTGAATTAAACTCTACGTCGGTGAAAGGGTCGAATACAATATTTAATATGATATTTACTTTGTAGCTTTCTAGCGGTGGTGCTTCAAATTGTTATAACTACCGCTTCTTTGTAGTCTTCTCCGCCACATTTTCGCATATTAAAAGCCCAATCTTGCAATTTTAGATTCAATTTCTTGATGGGTATATCTGGATCAAATTTACCCACTAAGAAAAGTAATATTTATACAATATTTCAGTAACCTTTCATCGTAATGTGTAATGTTACATCAGAGTTTTCTACTACCTTACTGCAAAGGTTCAGCAACTACTGAAACGGACGTTCAGCAATATTACAAACGGAATGTGCCATTATCATTTATTCCAGCAAGGTTACTGCAACATTGCATATAATGTACAAGAAAAATGTAAATGCGATATTAAAAATGTCGTTTTGTGACAATGTTGCAGCAACTACTGAAATTGATTGATACATGTAATGTTTCATAATTAGTAATTGCAGGAAGGTTCCTGTCATGAGAAGTTGTTAAGTTTACATGTCCTTGAAAGCCTTGGAGGTCAAAAAGACAAAATGTTCAATTTAATAATTTTATTCATATAAAATATAACAAAAGAAAACAAATAAGTACTCAGCACATTAAAATGTAAAAAAAATGAAAATTCTTTTTGTTCTTATCCTGAAACAAAATAATCATTGAATGTTCAGAGCTTAAAGATTGATAACTTGACCTACTACCTACTCTACCAAACCTCTCAAACATATCTATAAAGCAACCTCAACAAATCATTGAAAAAGTTTCATAGGTACATGGTAATAAAAATCACTGCTTCCCTCTGTCAAAACGGGTTTTGGAAAACTGCAACTGAGTCATCACATTCCTCACTGCATCTGAAACAAAAAAATATTGTAAATACCTACAATATTTAACTTAAACATGATAGTGCTATTTCTCATTAACGCCACCAATGTACTGTAGAACCTGGAAGTAAAATTGAAATGAAAAAGTATTCCCCAGCATTCACAAATGTAAAAGTATTCTCCAACCTTTCAAATTGAAAAGAACTGTAGTTTACTACTTTCAAGTACATACTCACCAGTTGTTGTTTGTTGTTTTCATCTTCTAATTTGAATATATATCTTATGAACATAAATTGATTACGACAATTTCGTTCCTACCTATCTGTATAATAATATGTAGGTACCGAAACGACACTACTATTTTCCTACTAAACACAGAAAGATAATACACATATATCAAGCCATCCTAACCTAAAATAATAAATTATGTAATTGCTTTACCTTGAATGCAGATGCGTTTTCCATTGTTCTGCCACCAAAACAAAATTGCAGAGCAATAATAGTTCAAAATAAACAAGAGTACCTAAGTAAAACAAATCACAATACACAACTAAATTGCAGAATGAGGCGTACTGCGTACTTCTCGGACACGAAACTCGAAGCAATATGGTGGCGCCCCGGCACCTTCTCATGACCGGGAAATACAAAATTGTTTGGCTTGTCTGATGGGAAATATTATTTAAAGTTTACTTATATTAACTATTTAAAATTGTCATGGCGTATTATTTAATATATTTCTGCGATGATGCAATCGAAAACTAAAAATGTATTGTGTTTTCTATGTACTGTCAATATAGTTTTTAGCTAACTTATGTATTGTTGTAAATATAATGTAACTTCAAACTCAGTGCAACGTTCCCATTTAAATATGATAGATAGTTCCAAATGTAACCTGCAGTCACATTGATCGTAGATAGTTTTTGTATTGTTGCATTTATAATTAACTTTCATGGCTGATGTAACATTGCAGCTGAAACTCAATCAATAGCTCGCTATATAACTTACGTACAACTTGTCAGTAGCTTTTTCTGCCATGTTAGAAACTTAAATATAGCATTGAGCTGTATGAAATATTACATTATCATGTTACGAAAGTAAGCCATACATAATATTGTGGTAATATTTTGTAACATTACATGCTTAGTGGGTAGGTATATTCTTTAGCATCGCAAATAATCCCAGGGATCATTTTATACCATAAATTAATAAACATCAGTAAAATGAAACACTCAGCTGTTTATTTTAATCATATTTATTGTTTATAACAATTTAAGTATGTGAGAAAGTTACACAAAACTTTTGCAGTCTTCTAGTTTCATTCGAGATCTTTTTTTGTAATTATCTACTACTCAATAAACAAACTAAACATTAAACATCGCAACAAACTTTTAGAAGGTTTGCAAAATTAACAAAACATACCTAGTCAAGCAATAGGTAAATAAATAAACTCTTCTTCTAAATAAAAAAAACACAAATAATACTCATCCCTATCAAAGGTTTTTTATCAATGACAAAATGCAATAGAAATATCAACTCTTCATTGAAAAAATGATAATTTTCTTATCAGGAACTTGGAAAAATAGACCCTATAGCCTTAATCTTTTTTCACACTGTCAAATTGATCACTAGAAAGGCAAATATCACAAGTAAAGTCGCCTTCATCGTCACTATCTACTCCCGCACAAGCCTCATGTCCCCATTTAAGACACGCACAACGCACCTAATCCACCCTTCGCCTTTATTGTCTTTGGAGTAGCTTGCAGTACAGAAGAGGCTTTCGGTATCACTTTCCTCTTCAGAAGAATCTGACCCATTTTTTGCCTTTTCTCTTTCCGCCTCCTTTTCCTTTATCGTTCTGTTTGCTGGTCACTGTTTTTTTTAAATTTTACTCGCTCCCTTAAGGGCTTTCCTTTGTTTTATTCCTATCTGTTTTCTTTCTGGCTTCTCCAAGGTATTTTTTGTAGGGTGTGCTTTGGCGATTAGTTTTGCGTATATAAATTCTTGGCATGATCTGTAACAACAACAAATAGGTACTAATGAGGTAAAATGATTCCAGGGATCATTTCAAACACACCGAAAGGGATCATTTTGCCCCAAACACCAAATTTCAAGATATTGATCAAAACATAACATTCAAATACCGCATGCGGTGATCAAACATTGCTTAAATATTAGCTAACTGCTATTAATACATGCGAATAAAACAGCATTTCAATAAACACGAACATGTGAAAAGTAATGAAAGTCCAAAAACAGGCTTACCTTAGATCAGAACCACACTTTTTGATTGTTTTTTGATAAAATCACACCAAGCGCTCGCACTGCCAGGACAATTGGAGAGGCAACTGGTAGGAGTGTGGGGAACATGTTCCACACGGAAAAAAAATATTTGTTATATCAACTAAATTTATTTAGTCACTTTTATTTGATTAACTCGATTAAATTTCATTCATATCAAATACTGAATGTATTCGTCCAAAGAAATATTAAAATTGCCGGAACAAAATGGAATTGTCGACCTAATCCTAGAAATTTCTTGAACCAAAAATGGACTTATCAAGTCAAGTACTTATTTCCTAATTTACATCAAAGTATTATAATATGATCTCAAAAAAATTATTCATTCAAATCAAACAAATGAACACGCTTGATTCAAACATACACTTGTCAAATGAAATATATTTTAACTTACTTTAAGCGAATAATATTATTAACTCAAATATAATATTTGGTTGACTCAAACAAGTGAATTCGCTCGGTTCAAAATAAATTTTTTTAAATTAAGCATTTTTTAACTCCTTTTAAGCGAATAATAATATTAATTCAACCTTAATATTTGGATTTCAATCAATCATGTACACTATATTGCTCAAAACAAGAAATGAATTGGTTTGGAACTCAAAATCACTGAAGTAACCAATTTCAACAGTCAATTTGAACTATTTATTCTTGTATGTTTCAATAGATGCAATAGTTCAATGGGAATAATTTCATATTTGTGTCGACTGATTATCTGATTCATTCAAAATGTTCTTGCTTAGTAGATTGTCCTGTTTCTATGTATCATAACGTTTTCACTTCATTCTTCATTTTATATTGTTCTAAGATAGGAGTTAGATCGTTAGGTGAGTGATAACCTGTTGGAAATTGTTCTGGATTAGCGGATTATTCAGGTAAATATAATTATGTATTCTATTTACAAATATTATATTATCTCGTTTCTTCCAAAAAAAGTTTCATTTTTGTTTTAAGATGATAGGTAGTTTGTCTTGTATCAGTTGTATCTTAAAACGCATACATCACATTCTAAACGAAACATGAATTTAAACTGAGATTAAACCTGGTTTTAAACAGTAAGTACCTAATTTCTTTTTTACAAAGTTACGGTACATTGCTATGATCCTATCTAACCTAACCTACCTAATTGGAAATGTAAGGTAATGTGTCATTACCTTCACTTTAAATTTGTTATATTCATCATCATTAACTTGCAAATTGTTAATTCTAATCGTAATAGTAGTGCTACCTTAATTCAGTGTTTGAGAAAGGGACATGTGATACATTCATTGGGGCTGCATTTAGTATATTTATATTGGAAAATTTCCTTTATGCTTGTTTAGAACATTCACAACTCTATTTATTTTTATTATTGCTTCTTTGTAGATCAACATATATTATGATTTGATTTTCCCTGATGCCCTTATAGTGAATTTGCAAGTGGATTGGTTCCAATTTATGGAAAAGTTATTGCGGTTGAAAAGAAATGCAGTTAGTGGAAGTTTGATTTTATGTTTTAGAAAATTAATATTTTATTTTGTTATTGTTTTTTCTTTTCAAATAAAATGCTATGAAGTATATTTAACTTTTCTTTTTTATAGCACTCAGTATGTTATGTCAACTTAATTTTTATATTAAAATTAGCAATCAGTTCATCAAACTGATTGCATTTCAAGTTCAATCAACATATTATACTTTTCAACTAAAATATTTAATTTATCGGATAAATTCTCAAAATTAACGCAAGCAATTAATTTTCTTGATTTGCTTATGAATTTCGTTGATATAGTAATTTTGTTATTCAATTTAACAACATAATTCTTCACCTGAATCCAACATTTGTTTCGAACCAAGCAAAAAAAAATTGATATGATGATAACGTTTGTTCATTAGATCATTTATTATAATTTGTTCAACAAAAAAAAGACTAAATCATTATTTTTCTCAATTGATTTGATCATTTTTCAGACTCAATTCAACAAAATATTCACTTTGTTGAAGCAATAATTTTATCAAAATAATTTATGAAAATGGTCCAGTTGACTAAATATTTGGTCAGTCAACAAACAGTTAGTTGCATCAATACTTTAACCTGCATTGAAACCAAGAAATTATTTTAATTACTCCAAAATAATATTTTGTCGTGCATATATGACACTTTAATTCAATTGATCTAAATAAATTTTACTTGATACAACGATTCTTTTTTCTCCGTGCATGCGCATTTGGATAGATGGCACTGGTTGTCTCTGATTTACGGAGGGGGATCATTTGACCTCCAGGGATCGTATCACCTCACCCTCACCTTCCCCTATCGTTTTTCGTATTAATTTTGATTGTTAGTAAAATGCCGTGAAGAGGATCTAACCTCAATAATGCATAGGATACAACTAAGCCATAGCAAAACATGCGACGTTTCTATAATTCAACATAATGATACGCCGCTGTCCAAGAGAAATAGAAAAATAAGTAATAAAAACTCACATCCGAACTTCAACAGCGTCCTGCTGGTCGACTTCACGCCCCTCATTTAATATCCCACTACCCCCGATCTACTCTGAACTAAAGGAATCTGTACAAAAAACGACCCGGATGAAAATTAACTTGGATTAAGGTTCGTAAAAAGCGGAAAACGGAAAAATAAATAAGAGATTGAAAAGGACCCCGCTATGTCCTTTCTGTATTTACTTCTTTTCTAAAGAAATACGTTTTCTAAACGTTGTTAAGTACTAAATGAGATACGAACTAGATTTTTCGTTACTATTGACCACTAAAATAACAAGAATAATATGGAATAGAATTATATTCAGAATTTATATGAGACATTCATGCACTAAAATAACAAGAATTATATGGAATAGAATTATATTCAGAATTTATATGAGACATTCATACGAAATCAGCTCAGTTCCCAACTCCCTGGACTCAAGTCTCTGAAGATATAGATTCCTGGAGCAGCTCTCCTGAAGTGAGCTGTATGAAGTAAATTTAACTGAATTCAGTTTCCAGATGACATAGTTCCTGGATAACATAGCTCTCGGATGATTTAGTTTCTGGATATCAACAACACTCCATTGGTAACAAAGTCCTGAGAACTGGCTTTCTATTCCCAGATTAAAATCAGTTAGGCAAAGGCCTATACGAAATTTTGAAAAATTGATTTATTTTTTTTTATTCAACCTATACTGCGTCAACCACTAGGGTTATTGGTAGTTTATATTAGTTACAAGGATAACAGTAAACTTACGAACTGTACATATTTATGGTTTTTATAAAACTCTAGGAATCGTTAATTTGGTCTCTGAGAGAGAACTGTAAGGTGTTGGAGATCCTTTGTTGTGTTCGCTGGTTTGCAAACTGGGGACATTCTAAAATAACACATGTTTGATGGACATATTTTCATTGCATTGGGCACATTGAGGTCTTCTTTACTTATTAGGAATTAGTACATTAGGGCTGTGTGTCCAATCCTTAATTGGGTAGCTTTGACTAGTTCAGCTCTTGAAGTCGGTAGGGAAGGGGAGGTACGGAGGTACTGGGGAACGGAGCTTCTTCTGTTTGCGAAGAGTTGAAATTTTTTTTCGTTCGAAAATTACCCAGGACAAACTAAATGATGTGCCTGTTTTGTACATCAAGTCAGATATAACGATTGCACTGACAAGGTGAGAAGAAATCCTTCCAAAATTTATCTGTGTGTTTCATTTTAACTATAATATACTAATCATCTTTTGGTTTTTATTATTGTGCTGAAGTTATGTAGTTCAAATATCGTTCCTGTATGCAGAATTTGTAAAAATTTTGTAGAAGCAAAAATACATTCATTTTATTATAAATATTTAGTATTAGTATTTAGTATTTAGAGAGGGCTGGCAAACATAGTTGTGCCTAGGGCTTCATAGGGCTTCATAGGGCTCAAATCCGTCCCTGTTTAGATATTACCCAACTTGAGAAATGTTTGGCGAAATCGGGCATAAGATGTGACATATAATTTTTGTTTCAGTGACTTTCCCTTTTTAATTCGGCCACATTAAATTCTACATTTTATTTGTTCTTTATACACTTTATAACTTATGAACCTATTTCTTTCTTTTGACCATACTTATGTTTTGGGCCCGGCTTACTATTGCCATTTAGAGACACTTTTTTTAATAACATGCTTGGTCATCTCTGATTGCTGCAAACCATACAAATTTGCAAACTAAATCAACATAATTATATTCGTGAAAAATGTTTAAGACAGTTCAAAATTATTCTGACAATTCAAGTTTCAATTTTAATTACTATTAATTTATGACGTGCTTAAATCTTCTAGCCTTTTGTTCCACATTTTTGCTTTAATTGAAGTCGCTTCAATTCAATTTGAATTAAATCAAATCAATATTTCTTAGATTGTTTGGCATAGGTAAGTGTACAATTGAGCATAAATATTATCATAACTTTTTATTAAGAATGAAACATTTATTGTAAAATGACGTGGGTGGCCTCCAAGTACCGCAATAATAAGATAATATTAACTAAACCTTATTGGCATCTTTTAAGAAGTTGAATGGCTTGACCAAATGTTACTACAAAGCCCACAAGCAACAAAAGAAATGTGAGTAAACGTTTTAAAGCAGGGGCGTGATGCATACTATTTCAATCACTTGAACAGCATCAATGATCATTCAAGAAATTTTCTAGTTCTGTAGGTTCAAATGTTTACTAAAAATATTTGTAGTTTCAAGTGGGTGTGGAATTCACTGGTATTATATTTTT
>CAJUYG010005417.1:0-13951 GCA_910591675.1 Galerucella calmariensis | reverse complement strand
TAGTGTACTTTTAAAGTTATTTTAATTGTTGAGCTTGCATATTTAATAATATATAATATGGGTTAATAGTTGTTTGTTGTTTGATAATTTTTCATCATGTCTATTGTTTATTGTTTTACCACCCAAGTATTGGGCGGAGTAGAATTCGATGAGACCTCTGGCGGAGTAGAATTCGATGAGACCTCTGGCGGAGAAAATTGTAACTAACGGCAACGAGTAAAATAACATAAAATAATTCGTTTTGCATTGTTTTTGTATTATATTCATGTCAACGTAATTACCGTGAATTCGTACTTTATTTGTTTAATTTTGTGTCAGTGACAAGTTTAAAACTGTGTTTTTCTATTTAACTCAACTCTCATCATTTCTGAGGTAATATTCTTATATAATCAGAGATATTATAGAAGAGGTTATGTTATTCTATTTTTGTTTTCATTACAGATCAAAGAGAAAATAAGTCGGTATTAAAGATTAAAAATATTACTCAATACAAACCTACCTTTCCTGCAACTTTTGTAGATATAATTGTATCAAAAATAAAATAAAAACACGAAATCAGACCTAAAACTAAACAGTTAATTGAACGCTTGTTGTACTTTTCACGCAATACAAACCTACCTTCCCTGAAACTTTTGTAGATATAATTATATCAAAAATAAAATAAAAACAAGAAATCAGACCTAAAACTAAACAGTTAATTGAAAGCTTGTTGTACTTTTCACAAAAATTAACCATACCTATTACTCCAAAAATAAAAATATTAGGAGTCAAAATTTATTTTAACAACGCAAAATACTAAAGCACAATCAAATAAAAAGCAAAAGTTTTACAAAACACACACTGAAAATAGCTAAAACAGCAAAATAAAACCACTTAAATATCAAAGGGCTTATACGGCAGCTGATTTGTTTTACTCGTTGCCAGGATGACATTGACATTTCAGAGCGCCATCTATCGAATTCTACTTTTCCCAATTGTCAATGTCAACTGTCGTGGACAAAAGCGTTCAGAACAGGGTAGGGAATCTCCGAACGAGCGAGGGTACCGCCACCTAGGGGGTCGGAAATATACTAAAATTGCGGATTTAATGAGAACATGAAGAGAACTGTAACGCCGTTGAAAGATACTTCCACCTGCTGCCACCCACTTCGACTGTTTAACTTAACCTAATAATCACTTGTTTGTAGACGTGTCATGGACGTGTCAAGTCTAAATTATCTACGTTGTTGGCGATTTTGTCAATTTTGTGCCTTAGTAGTAAATTTTCCAAGTTATTGTATATATATAATATTTTGTTTAGGTCGGTGTGTTAGTTTAGTTTAGTGTGGACTTTTTTATATATAGACAATGGCAACAAAATGTATAGTTGAGGACTGTAGGTACTGTGAGGTGCACCCGGTAAGTTTTTTTTAATAATATAAAACATGTTTAATTAACTGAAAAGTGACAAAATATTGAAGTAGTTACTCTTTTATACAGCTTTAAACTTCCGAGCCATGAAGAACACCGTTCGGTTTAGCTGGAGAGAAGTGGAAACCTCTTTTTGGATTTAACAGGGCACAAAAATTGGAGAATTTGCCCTCGTCACTTTGGCCAGGACTGCTTTGTTAGAGTAGAAAAAGGCAAGTGCATGGTATTGAAAAGGTTTTCTTTGCCATCCCTGTTTTTGCCTGGTAAGTAAATTTTTTTGTACATATATTTATTGAATGTTATTATATTAGAGTGTTTTTTTAGATTACAATCCAAAGGAGGGATCTGATTTTTTGTTTCCCACTATGGTACCCTCACAGGTAACAGCTCTTCAGCAAAATAAAGGTATTTATTGTTGTAAGTTTGATATAATTTAACTGATACAAAGTTTCTGTAGATGCGATGAAAGAATCTGTTTTTTATTCCCCAGTTGGGAAGGTGACAACAACAACCAAAACCTATTCAAGGGAATTGATTAATGGTGAGTTTTTTTGCAACTCGTTATGATATAATTTTGGCAGTCATACAATGTACCTAAGAAATATTAACATAATTTTTATGTTACAGCTATTCCATCCACGAGCCGGGTGTGTGAGGAAGACATTTTGCAGAGCATCAAGCCATTATCAAATAATGGTATGTATCAATTAAAATATCTTCTATATGTGTCTTTTGTTATATTATTTGATTTGTTTAATTTCCATAAAAAACAAACTGAATAACATGTTTTATAGTACTATATTAGTAAATGATTAAATTGTCTACAGATACTGCAAATATGTATGCTCCACCTCCCAGAAGTAAAAAAAAGAATTTCTCGAAGAAAGGTACAAGCGTTTTTCAAAGGTCAGTAGTGAGCTATATGAATAAAAATATCCAAATTTAATTAGATAATATAATATATTAGTCATGATAGTCATAATCATAAGCAAACTAGAAATGGATGTGTTTCATGTTTTCTTCAATATACATCTGCCGATCTGTCCACAGAAACAGTTGCTGATAGATAAAAATATTTTTTTATTTGTACGAGACAATGTTATTCTTAAAAAATATCTTTGAAATGAGTACATTTAACATTTAACTCAAATTACTTTCTTTATTTGCAGAAGCCGAGGCATCAACAAAAAAAGATTTTTACAAGACAGTGACCCTCATAAAGCGCCTTAGAGCGAAAAATGTTGACCAAAAAGATATAAAACATTTTGTGAAACTAGTTACTGAAAAGGAAGGATTAGTGAACATCTTGGGTAATTACTCGAAAGTGGCCCTCAATTTTTTTTGAATCAAATCTGAAAAATTTGCGTATGAAGCCCAAGGGGCGTAGGTTCTGCCAAGATGACAAATTGTTTGCACTGTCATTGTACAAGAAAAGCGCCCGAGCATATCGCTTCCTGTCCAAGTTTTTCAGCTTACCATCTCGGAAATCTTTAAACAAAATCCTGAATAGTGTATCCTTTTTACCAGGTGTAAATGGACACATTTTCACACATTTAAAGATCCAGCTCAGTAAGCTGGGGGAGGAGGACAGGTATTGTGTTTTAATGTTTGATGAAATTTCTCTCCATCCTCATTTAAAATATAATCTGAAAACACATTCTGTAGATGGGTTTGTGGACTTAGGTATTAGGAAGCGAAGGTTACAGTTTGCTGACCACGCCCTAGTATTCATGGCAAAAGGTGTTCGTAACCTTGGAAGAACCCATAATTTTGGTTTGGTGTGAAGGTACCACACCAACAGTCGACTTGGTGCATTGCATCAAAACGATTATTGGAGAATTGCAGGCGATCAGTATCACTGTGCTGTGATCGCTACTGTATGTGACCAAGGTGCCACTAATCAAGCTGCCGTGAATCAATTAGTAGGACCTAGTCGCACTGGGACCCTAACTTACACAGTTGGAGATCCTTCTCAAGAGATCGTTCACCTTTATGATCCCCCCCATTTATTAAAGGGGATCAGGAACGGTCTTTTATGTAAGGATCTTCAATACGGGATGAACGGCAGCAACAAAGTGGCATCTTGGTCGCATTTATCTCGATTATATGAAATCGATCGAATGCAAGGACCATTCAAGCAATGCGTTAAGTTGACTGATGAACATGCCCATTTTTTCATTATCTTCTCATATTTGTGTATTATGTATTTACTAAAAGTTATGTGTTTGAAAACAATACCTCCTTCTCCTATTTCAGTGATTATTGATTTTTATTGAATGTGAATTTTTAACTTCGATATGTTATATTTGATTATTTTTGTACTCCACAATGTGCATCTTTTTCTGTATTTCAACAATAACGGTGAGAGGGTCACTGTTCCACTATTTGTTGTACTTTGCGTCTTTTCCTGATCACTGTTAATCATAAACTTATTAATGCTTCTTACCTTAAAAAATCGTATTACCTTACTTCGTATACGATTCAAAATAATTTACTACATTTATTGTTCTTCCTGTTTGTCATTAAAAGATGTAAAAAACGTTTTATTTGCTGTGTACTTTTTATTTTAAATAAAATATATAAACTTGATGATTGTTGCTTTATTTTTCCCACTCCAGGCATTATATGGTTCATTTTTTGACATTTCATTTAATTTAACTTGACTATTTGATTGCTATTATAGTGATATCAATCAAAATGTTGAGTTACTTTGAATGAAATTTCAAAAAATGGACCATAAATGCCATATTGCAATAAAAATAAAATCACAGTAATTTTGAATATGGCGCCAGCCGCGAAAAACTGTAAATTTACAGGAATCTTCTTTTTCCACTGTTAGCGGAGATCACAACCATGTCAAATGTGTTGGAGTTTCATTTCCGACCTGTAAGATGGCGCCACTGGTAAAATTAATTCGTCATTTGAAGCGCCACGGGTCAGATTCCCATCTATCAGTGTTATGTTATCTATGCCTGCAATATCGCTTCAACAAGCACAATGGCAAATCAAGGCGAAAGAGCTGCTACATATACTACATCTACATTTACCATAGAAACATTTGACCCAAAGCAGAACAAATGGGCCAGATGGGTTAAAAGACTGGAAGTAGCTTTTACAGTTTTCGAAGTCCCTGAAAGACTCAAGCTACACTATTTACTACACTACATGGGCTCCGATACATACAACACACTATGTGATAAATTGGCACCTGAAGTTCCGGAAGACAAAGATTACAACTTTCTAGTGATAACAATGGATGAATTTTTTGATCCTGTTCCCTTGGAAATCGCAGAAACATTCAGATTTCAATCCAGAAGACAACAAGAAGGAGAGGCAGTGAGTGAATTTCTACATGCTCTACAAAAATTGGCCATAAACTGTAAGTTTGGTAATTTTTTAAAGACAGCTTTACGAAATCAGTTTGTCTACGGTTTACATGCTAGAAGAATTCAAAGTAGATTGTTAGAAACTCGCGATTTAACTTTGGAAAAAGCAGTAGACATAGCTGTAAGTATGGAAGTGTCCGAGAGGGATACTAATGAGCTACATAAAAATAATAATTGCGCAGTTAATCTCGTTACTCCTAAAAATAAATTTAGAAATAATGTTAATTATAATTACAATGGAAATCCTAATAACAATAATGATAAAATACAAAATAAAAATACAAAATACAATACTGGTAGAGGACAAAAATGTTTTCGTTGCGGTAGTCCTGATCATTTAGCAAATACTTGTGATAAACCTAACCTTTACTGTAAATTTTGTAAAACTAGGGGACACTTACAGAAAGTCTGTACTAAAGCGAGTAGAGCTTTGAACACAAATGAAGTTGAGGAATTACAAAATGCTTACGACATACAAGAAATTCTTGACATAGAGTTAGAAGGAGAAAATTTAACTAATAGGGACAAATATATTTTAAAATTACAAATTGATCAAAAACCTATTGTTATGGAAGTTGACAGCGGTGCTGCTGTTAGTTTAATTAATTTTGCACAATACAAAAACTTGTTTATTAATAATAAATTGCAAAATACAAAATTGAAGTTAGTTTCTTACTGTAAAACTCAATTAGAAGTTTTAGGTTTTGTAAGAGTTACAATAAATTACCAAGGGGTAGATTATGCAGCAAATTTATATGTAGTACAGGGTGATCGTAATGCACTTTTGGGTAGAGAATGGATACGAATTTTGAAAATAAACTTACAAGACATTGACAATATACACTTATTGAAGAGAAACGAAAATATTTATGAAAATAGCGCTGACGTTTCTAAATTAATTTCAAAATACAAGCATATTTTTGAACCCGGAGTTGGTACTATAAAGGGTGTTCAAGCTTCAATTTATTTAAAAGATAATGTCAAACCTATATTCATAAAAGCTCGTACAGTGCCTTTCGCTTTACAGCCCGCGGTTGAAAAAGAAATTGACTCTTTGGTGCAACAAGGCATCTTGGAAAAAGTAAATTCTTCTGATTGGGCTACACCAGTGGTACCCGTAATTAAGCAAAACAATCAAATACGTTTGTGTGGTGACTACAAAGTCACTCTTAACCCAAATATTTTGATTGATGACCATCCATTACCGACCATAGATGAGTTATTTTCCAAGATGGCTGGCGGAACAAAATTTACAAAAATCGATTTGAGTAAAGCTTATTTACACCTTGAAGTTAAGCCAGAAATGAGGCATTTATTAACGTTGAACACTCATAAAGGTTTGTATCGTCCAACCAGATTGATGTTTGGCATCGCGAGTGCACCCGCAATCTGGCAAAGACAAATGGAACAAATCTTACAGGATATTCCAGGCTGCTCTGTATTTTTGGATGATATTAAAGTTACAGGTCCCGATTTACAAACGCATTTAGAAAGGCTCGATTTAGTATTCAAAAAATTGAGCGAGCATGATTTAAAAGTGAATATAGATAAAAGTGTATTTTTATCCGACGAAATTGAATACTGTGGGTACAAAATAAATAAAAATGGAATTTTAAAAGTTGCAAGTAAAATTGACGCAATTAGTGAAATTCCGATTCCGGAAAATAAAACGCAAGTCCGCGCGTTTATCGGCCTCATTAACTACTATCGAAGGTTTTTTAAGAATGCTAGTACGATTTTATATCCGTTAAACAACCTTTTAAAAGACGACGTGCCGTTTAAATGGACCAGGGAATGTCAAAATGCTTTTGATGCAGCGAAAGCACAAATACATTCGGATCAAATTTTATGTCATTACGATCCAAACTTACCTCTTATTTTAGCTACAGATGCGTCACCCCTGGCGGTGGGAGCAGTATTAAGTCACGTTTTCCCAGATGGTTCGGAGAGACCAATTCAATTTGCCAGTCAAACATTAACAAAGACTCAGCAAAAGTACTCTCAAATTGATAAAGAGGCTTACAGTTTAATATTCGGCGTTAAAAAGTTTTACCAATACCTTTGCGGTAATAAATTTACATTATTTACCGACCATAAACCGTTAATACATATATTTTCCCCATCAAAAAGTTTACCTTTATTAAGTGCCACCAGAATGCAGCATTACGCGATATTTTTGCAAGCTTTCCAATACGATATAAAGTACAAAAGTACAGGAACGCACGGGAATGCGGACGCATTATCACGTTTACCTTTAACTTCCGAAGACTTAGCGATCTTTGATGAACCTGATGTTTTTGAGATTAGTCAAATCGAGACTTTACCAGTTACCGTTGACATGTTAGCGAATGCTACGGCTCAAGACGTAACGCTAAATAAGTTGTTAAAAGGGTTACGCACTGGTAAAATAATTCCTAGCAGCGAACGTTTTAACGTTGATCAAACTGAATTCACTTTACAATCAGGTTGTATCATGAGAGGGCAAAGAGTTCTAATTCCTGTTTCCTTACGAGGCAAAATACTAGCCGAACTCCATTCCGCCCACTTTGGCATCGTTAAAATGAAAGGATTAGCTCGCAGCTACTGCTGGTGGCCCGGTGTAGATCAGAGTATTGAAAATATTGTCAAAGATTGTTACGAGTGTAATAAGCTTAAAAATAACGTGGAAAAGACAGAAACACATATTTGGGAAAAAGCAGATTATCCTTTTGAACGTGTTCACGTTGATTACGCAGGTCCTTTTAATGGCGGATATTATTTTATTCTTGTTGATTCTTTTTCAAAGTGGCCAGAAATTCATTTTGTTAAGAATACAACCACAGATACAACCATTGAACTTTGTCGAAATATTTTCGCTACTTTTGGATTGCCAAAAATTCTCGTAAGTGACAACGGGTCAAATTTCACTTCTTTCAAATTTAAACAATTTTTACAGGAAAATGGCATTTTGCACAAATTAACAGCTCCATATCATCCCGCGACTAACGGACAAGCTGAAAGGTTTGTACAAACTTTAAAGAAAAGTATTAGGACAATGACTACCGAAAGCAATGATAAAAATTTAAATTTATGCAAGCTACTTATGCAATATCGTAAAATGCCACATATAGCTACAAACCAAAGCCCCTCAGAATTGATGTTTGGTAGACAGATCCGTTCTAGACTGGATTGTATTATGCCGGACGCAAACAAAAATATAGTAAATATGGGAAAAAAGTACCGTTCGTTCTCAATAAACTGTAGAGTATCGGTTCGCGACTATTTTCAAGATAAATGGAAATTCGGTAGAATCAAAAATAGAATAGGTAAATTACATTATGAAATAAAACTCGATGATGGAAGGGTGTGGCGTAGGCACATCGATCAAATTCGCGAAATAGGGCAAAATACACCCAAAGATCGATACTTACTGGACAATTTACCTAAAAACGACATATCTATTAATTTACCCAAAAACGACGCACCTGTTGATTTACTAAGAGATAAGTTACCTGAACAAGTTGATTCACCCGATTTGGACTTACCTACAATTTCCGAAACAAACTCTCGTAATTTACAAAAGAATCAAAATTCTATTCCAGAACTAACGCCAAGTACAACTTCTGAAAGTGTTCCCGATGAAATATATTTAAGACGTTCTCAGAGAATTAGAAAAGCTCCAAACCGTTTGGATTTATAAATAATTATTTTATCTATTTCTTATTTATATAATATATATTTTTTTTCTTTGTTTCACTTAAATAAATAAGGTCATTTTGTATTATACAAGGTGAATTTCACGAGAGAGAAAGGAGATGTTATATTTGCAACCATAGAGTAAGTTATACGTTCTCTATGGTTACCACAGTTCCTATTTTAGCATAAGTCATTTTGTTTTTAGTTTGTTGTCAAGGGTTATTGACGATCATTCGAGAATGTAAGTTTCAGTGACATTATTAATAAAGTACATCAATACGCAATAAAGTATTTCAATAGTCCCCAAATACACAACAGCTTGATGCTCTGCAAAATGTCTTCCTCACACACCCGGCTCGTGGATGGAATAGCTGTAACATAAAAATTATGTTAATATTTCTTAGGTACATTGTATGACTGCCAAAATTATATCATAACGAGTTGCAAAAAAAACTCACCATTAATCAATTCCCTTGAATAGGTTTTGGTTGTTGTTGTCACCTTCCCAACTGGGGAATAAAAAACAGATTCTTTCATCGCATCTACAAAAACTTTGTTAGTTATAGTTACAGTTAAATTATATCAAACTTACAACAATAAAT
This sequence comes from Galerucella calmariensis, assembly GCA_910591675.1. Taxonomy (NCBI): domain Eukaryota; kingdom Metazoa; phylum Arthropoda; class Insecta; order Coleoptera; family Chrysomelidae; genus Galerucella; species Galerucella calmariensis. The sequence continues at coordinate 4,878 of CAJUYG010005417.1, read as the reverse complement.
ACCTTTATTTTGCTGAAGAGCTGTTACCTGTGAGGGTACCATAGTGGGAAACAAAAAATCAGATCCCTCCTTTGGATTGTAATCTAAAAAAACACTCTAATATAATAACATTCAATAAATATATGTACAAAAAAATTTACTTACCAGGCAAAAACAGGGATGGCAAAGAAAACCTTTTCAATACCATGCCCTTGCCTTTTTCTACTCTAACAAAGCAGTCCTGGCCAAAGTGACGAGGGCAAATTCTCCAATTTTTGTGCCCTGTTAAATCCAAAAAGAGGTTTCCACTTCTCTCCAGCCAAACCGAACGTTGTTCTTCATGGCTCGGAAGTTTAAAGCTGTATAAAAGAGTAACTACTTCAATATTTTGTCACTTTTCAGTTAATTAAACATGTTTTATATTATTAAAAAAACTTACCGGGTGCACCTCACAGTACCTACAGTCCTCAACTATACATTTTGTTGCCATTGTCTATATATAAAAAAGTCCACACTAAACTAAACTAACACACCGACCTAAACAAAATATTATATATATACAATAACTTGGAAAATTTACTACTAAGGCACAAAATTGACAAAATCGCCAACAACGTAGATAATTTAGACTGGACACGTCTACAAACAAGTGATTATTAGGTTAAGTTAAACAGTCGAAGTGGGTGGCAGCAGGTGGAAGTATCTTTCAACGGCGTTACAGTTCTCTTCATGTTCTCATTAAATCCGCAATTTTGGTATATTTCCGACCCCCTAGGTGGCGGTACCCTCGCTCGTTCGGAGATTCCCTACCCTGCTTCATATGACGAATTAATTTCACTAGTGGCGCTACCTCGAAAGTCGGAAAATGAAACTCTAACACATTTGACATGGTTATGATCTCCGCTAACAGTGGAAAAAGCATATACCTGTAAATTTACAGTTTTTCGCGGCTGGCACCTTATTAAAAAATTATTGTGATTTTACTTTTATTACAAAATGGCATTTATGGTCCATTATTTGATATTTCATTCAAAGTAACTCAACATTTTGATTAATATTACAATAATAACAATCAAATAGTCAAGTCAAATTAAATGAAATGTCAAAAAATTTACCACATAATGCCTGGAGTGAGAAAAATGAAGCAATAATCATGAAGTTTATATATTTTATTTAAAATAAAAAGTACACTGCCAATAAAACGTTTTTTTACATCTTTTAATGACAAACAGGGAGAACAATAAATGTAGAAAATTATTTTGAATCACATATGATGTAAGGTAAAGCGATTTTTTAAGGTAAGAAGCATTAATAATTATTATCAGTGATCAGGGAACGACACAAAGTACAACAAATACTGAAACAGTGACCCTCTTACCTTTATTATTGAAATACAGAACAAGATGCATATTGTGGAGTACAAAAATAATCAAATATAACATATTAAAGTTAAAAAATCACAAACATTCAATAAAAATCAATAATCACTAAAATAGGAGAAGGAGGTATTGTTTTCAAACAAATAACTTTTAGTAATTAGATAATGAACAAATATGGGAAGATAATTAAAAAATGGGTTGAAGAGGAAAATTATACTGAAAAGTACCAATAAAATAATGAATATACAAGGAACATAAAAAATAACACCTACACTGACATGTCTTTGGAATGATATTGACAAAAGTCTGATCATCAATCTGATCTATCTCAAAATAATGGTCTCCTTTCTGGTATCTTACGGCGTTTATCACTCTCAACTCTCATGTCAATACCTTTGAAAACACAGTTCACTTCCTCAATATAATTTTAAAAAAATGTTTATAATTATATCAAGTAAGTGATCCTGTCTGTCTCCCTTGTGTTTTGTGTGCTTCAAGTCTTTTCATGAGGGTCACTGTTCTGTGGAAATTTTTCTTTGTTGCTGCTTCGGCTACTGTGAATACAGAAAGTAATATGAGTAAATTGTCAAATGTGGGTACCTATTCCAAATACGTTTATAAAGCATAACAAGTTTTCATACAAATCAAAAAATAGTTTTTTCTATCAGCAACTATTTTGTGGGAAAAAAAACATTGAACACCTCCATCTACAGTTTCCTAATAACACAGCTGAGTAACTGAAATGTGTACACTACTTAAAAAACAATTTACAAGATTATGACTATCATTACTGATATATTATATTATGTAGTTACATTTGGATATTTTTAATCGTATAGCTCAAACACACATAATATTGTGATTGTGAATAATTACATATTTGTTTCTCGAAGCTACTCACCTTTGAAAAATGTTTGTACATTTCTTCGGAAAATGATGGTTTCATGCCTTCTGTGAGGTAGAGCAGTATCTGTAGACAATTTATTCATTTACTAATATAATACTTTGAAATATGTTAGGTATTCAGTTGGTTTTTGATGGAAATTGAACAAACCAAATAATACAACGAAAGGAACAGACAGAAGAAATTTTATTTTATTATCTAAGTGCTTTATGACCTGCAATCCTTCCTCCTCAAACATCTGGCTAGTGGATGGAATATCTATAAAATGAAAATTAAGTGTTCATTTTCTATTAGGTACATTTTACGACTGCAAAAATTATAGCATAACGAGTTACATGAAACTCATCAATTAAATTCCTTTCATAGGTTCACCTTGGAGTTTTAACTTTCCCCAGTGGGGAATAATCAATTGATATTTGCATCATATCTACAGAATGTTTATATGAGTAAAATTATTTCGAACTTAATAAATACCTTTATTTTGCTCAGGAGCTGTTACCTATGAGGCACTATAATAGTAGGGAACAAAAAATCAGATCCCTTGTTTGTATTTTAATCTAAGAAACATCATATTCCCATTTAATAGCATCCAATAAATATATGTACAAAAAGATTTACTTACCAGGCAAAAACAGGGATAGCAAAGAAAACCTTTCTAATACCATGCTTCGCCTTATTCTACTTTTAGAAAGCAGTCCTAGCCAAAGTGACTAGGGCATATTCTTCAATTTTTTTGCCCTGTTGAATCCAAAAAGAAGTTTCAACTTCTTTCCATCCAAACTGAATGTTGTTCTTCATGGCTGGGAAGTTTAAAGCTGTATAAAAGAGTAACTACTTCAATATTTTGTCACTTTTTAGTTGTTTAGACATGTTTTATATTATAAAAATATAACTCACCGGGTGCACCTCACACTGCAGTCCTTAACCAGGGGAACGACAATGTAATTGCAAAATAAATCCTGGTATATTTCCTGGCTAAAAGTAAGTTTCACCAATTGTAGATGGCGTGACAGGCAGTCTTCTTCGATTTTTCTTTATTACCGATCGATATCGATTGAGAATTTGAGAAGTTAATAACCTCATTTCATTTGCTTTTGCATCTTGTAGTGTTTATTGTTTATATTAGGTTTTTCGTTTTTGCTTCAAGTGTATGGTATAGTTTATGTGGAATTAGTTCGAGGACTCTTTAAAGTGATTAGACAATATTAATATTTTTGTGGATTTGATATACTCAAGTGCAATCAGGCAAGTAGAAAACAAGAAAAAAAGTTGACCCCAAAAATTAACTTTTCTATATTTAATTAACAGATTATTCATATCAAATCCTTTTTTACTCTGCCTTATTTTAAAAAATAAAATTTTATTAGTAAATATACCATCATTATTAATAATCCCCACATAATTCCTCTAATTCACGAAACATCTTTGACACTAGCGAAGAAAAATAATTTGGAAAATTATGTAAGTACTACTAACGCACAAAATCGTCTTGTTGGGTTAGGTTAAACAGTGGATGGCTGGTGGAAGTATCTTTCAACTGCGTTACAGTTTTCATTATGTTCTCATTAAATCCGCAATTTTAGTATGTTTTCCGACTCCCTAGGTGGCAGTACTCTCGCTCGTTCAGAGATTCCCTACCCTGGCCATAACTCGCTAGACGATAGGAGGGGTGAGGAAATGTTCGGTCATCCATAAATCGACGAAGTGAATTTACTTGTCGGTAGTTAGTGTACGGTTTTGAAACTAATTTCAACTAATTTCAACTAATTCACTGAAAACTATTTCGTGCTGTAGGTAGGAGCCTCAATTTTTTGATTGGACACAAAAAAGTCGTATGATCTAATTGTAGTTTATAATTTAGTTGGTGGTGTGATAGCTCATGCGTAACGGACATTGCGACTTGTTTTCTTTCGGTGCAGGAATCATACGGGAAAATTTTTAAACAAAAGTTGTTCAAAACATACATGATGAAGAAGACCTTCAAAACATTTTTAATCAGCAGAATAGTGAATCTCTGTTGACGGTCCTAGTACAGAATCATCAACTTTATTAGCTAGACAAGAAGCACATAAAGGTTTAAAAAACAGGCTAAAAAGATGAAATTAGTTTCCGACGCCCAGGAAAGGGGTGACAATATAATAGTCCCGATACCGGATGTCAGAAGTAGATCTAAGGAGCATCATAGGTGTTGTTCTTGAAAAAAATGAAGATGTTATTTATACAGTGTGGAAACCACTTATGGAATAAAATTCTTTACGTCATTATTTCAAAAAATTATGAAAAATGCCAGGACACGTCAACTTTTGAATTGAGTTGTGCGTTATGTAAACATAAATGTAACTGTACAGGGTGATTCACGCAAGTATGCCATAGTCGGTGTTGTTTTTTTTTCAATGTAACACCCTGTTTATTTGCATATTTTTCAAATCCTCTTAATGAACCGATTCCAGCAAAATAATATTGTATGGTCAACTATGAATTATATAGGGTGAAATTTTTATTTTCACAGTTATTAAACACATACATGAAATACCTGATGTATTTGATTTTAATACATTAAAATAAATGCTCAAAATGTTCTCCACCTAGTTGTTGGCAATAGCACAGACTCCTATA
>CAJUYG010005415.1:0-13953 GCA_910591675.1 Galerucella calmariensis | reverse complement strand
TATGGTAGGTCTAAAGTGTAAACTGTAAAGTGAAGCCCTCGCAAAATCTTTCCTTAACTTCCGTTTTAGTCTTACAAATTTCTTTATCGTATTGTGTGAGCTTATACCTGTAGGTATCCCAGTCATGGCTGCTTTTAGCTTTTTTAAAAGATTTCTGACCCTGCCCGTAGTCTCTTTGGGGACGTTTTAAATCCTAACCAGTTTGTATCTTATGTGCCTGTGGTCCGAACATTTCGTCAGACAAATGTCAAACGTACTTCATTTGATACCACATACATTAACAAAAATACTTTTTGTAGGTAACTATTTTATTCCTTTCTCAACCACTCTTCAATTAAGTTTTTTATTCCGTTTCCAACTACTTTTCTATTCAATACTTTGACGTCACTGACACAAAATTTACAATGATAACCATAACTCTTATTCTTATTTTCAAATAGTCTTTACTATCTTTCAAGTCAATTTATCTGATAATTCGTTGACAGTGATTTTGAAATGTACCAGCCGATTTTATTGTTTATTCTGATCTATTAATAATTAGCTTCTTTTATTTCACCCTGCTCTTCCTTACTTGGTAAATTTTTTTTATTTTATCTCCTAAATCTTGAAGTTGTCATAATATTGAATCTTCAATTATGATTGCGCTCACTCCTGTATCTATTTCCGAACCCTTAATTAACAATTTCTCGGGGCCTGAATCCATCGTTTCACATTGAAATTTGCGTTTCCTCAGTACCAGCTTTTTGGTCATTTTTTGCCAGTATCATGACTTGGTTGTTTTTTTCTTTATTATCCAAAAACTGACTGACTGACTTTCATTTACAATTTTTCCTGATGATCACATATATATGATCTTTCCTGCTTTTGATTCGCGAAATATCACCGATTTTATCGCTTTAGTTATAAACACGTCTAACCCCAACTAACAGCCGAACTGTGAAAATCTGAGACTCGAGTTGTCAAATTAATTGTAACAAGAAAAGCGCTGTTTCAATAAAGGAACACTAACTGCGGATTCCTTTGATACACACAGTGTGGATGATTTTTTGTCGCAAAACTTTTGAGGTTTCGCAGGATAAACTATGAGTTTGGACTCCATTCTTGTTATAACAGTTTTTGGGCTCCATCATAGTCTTTCAATAATTTTGTCAGGTGGTTGACTGATTGCCTTCAACTATTTCAAAAGTACTTCGTTCCTTCAGTATTATTATATATAGTCTAGAATTTCCACATTTGTCTAGTTTCACCAGTTGATTTCAAGGGCACCTTAATATTATCGCTAATTTGATCAGGTTTTATTTTATTGTTCCTAAAATCACTACTTTTCCGAAAAAACTGCTTACGTGTGAAAAAATCTTGTTACTATATGGACCTCGACATATCGTATCATTCGGAACTCTTATATAAGCCACCAACATTTAATCGAACCCATTCGACAAGGACTACAAATACAAAGTTTTGAAAGATTATGGACATTGAATTGAATTGGTATGGGAGTTTTGTAAGAACGACTACAATAAGAAAATATCCGATAAAAACCAGTTATTAATTTATAGTTCCAGGCTCTTTTAAAATGTACACTAGACACGTTGAAAATGTTTTGTAGACACACCAAAGCTGACTGACTGACTGGGTAATACCTAACCATTACTTTTCCAGATATTCTACCTGATATTATTTCGCTTAGGGACTCATATAATACTCATATGACTCCAAATATGGGATTTATCTGATTGTGGGCAGTCTTAATGATTTATATTTATTTGAAGGTGTGGAGAACCATCAGCAGAACATCCAAGTATGAATCAAATTAGACATCGTCAACATTTAACCAATTGTTTAAAATTTTTGAAGTTATTTGTTTCAAAAAATGATAGCCAAGATCATGATCTGGTACTAATGGCGGAATATTTACGAAAGGCACTAAGAATTTTGGGGAAGTTGGTAGGAAACGTGACGACGGAGGATTTGCTAGATGTTATATTCAAAGATTTTTGTATTGGAAAATAAAAACCTGGAAATGAAAAAGATGCGTTTGTTATATCCACCAAAAACGTGATTGCAAATAAAGGAAGTGCCAGTTACAACAAAATCAGTTCTCCCTTGACTTGATTTGAATAAATAGCTTTGATCTGTCCATATCCTCTATTGAAAAATTAAGTAATTGTTTTTTATGATTACTCTAAAAATAAAAGAAGTGTATTCTTTCGCTAAAATATTTTCTCTGTTACGTGAGTATGTCAAACGAGTTACTTTACATTGAGATTCCGTTTCTTGAATATAATAACACTAAAAGTAAATGTGGAAAATTAATAGTTTAAATTATTATAACGCCTTACAGTAAATTTGAAAATTACTTTCCGAAGAGCAAACCGTTCACTAAGAAGCTAGAACTATTTCCTTGGCTAAATTTCACGATGGAATTATGGATGGAATTACACGTCCAGAAGCTCTGAGAGCATTATTCTGGACTGGCGACAATGCTTTAATCACATCAATACATTATCATCAGTAAAGAAAATGTTAAGAATGCGATAATAGCGCAATCCCCACATGTAACCAAAATTCCATATATTGACAACAAACCATCTTGGTTTTGTAGTAATTTGCTTAATTACAGTTTCCTGTAAATAATTGTCATCTTAGTAAAGCGTATTATCAGCTATAATATACCAAGAACTTTAATAATTTGCAATAATTTTGTCATAGATCACGAAAGCGTGTTGCTTGGTAACAGCCCGACGCCGAAGGCGGAGGATTGCAATATGTTTGATGAAAGTTATGGCAAATTTATTGAAATTTCTCAATGTTCAAGGTATATTCGGTAAATAATTTTGAGCAAAAAGGCAACAGAGACAAAGTGCTCAATATTGTTAGATCACGTTTAAGATATTCAAATTTGGCGCTCTTACAAACATTCAACCGCTCACGCATGCGCGATAACGTAGGCAGGCGCGAGTGGGGTGATCTATTTCCTTTTCCCTGCGTCCGTCGGCATTCTCTGCTTGACATGGGTTGTGAATACATCTAAGAATAAAAAATCTAACATCAGGTGTGGGGTACACCTGCACTTTCTTAACCTTTCTGTGCTGTGTGAAATTTTGTAGTTCATACATGCAAATAAATAATATTTCTGTGAATGAATTTAAATACATTATGGTAGAAAAGCACCAATTTTGGAACATCCGCATAACCGTGAGGAATGTGGATGACAGTAATGTATGGTTATTGAAAAAATATTAGCTTTTAAATAGTGAGTGTGTAAGACCGGAAGTAGAGTTGATCCTTTTCTATTAAAATCTGCGCAACGGTGGTGACTGATTTTGGAGAGCTTTATCCAAAGAGCTCTGGTATATTGAAGTGTTTTATTTGTTTCTATTGCGACAAAAAATCATAAATAAGCTATATTTCTGGCGAACACTTCACCGACACTGTAAAAGACAGCAGCACGAGTGCTTTCGCCGTCCAAACAAATACGCTCGAGACGGTGTAGTTGAAACCGGGCTAAGACACCTGAACACATTTTAGGGAGAAAAATTCCTTTTTTATTTAATGCTCAAATCTAGATACAATAACCATTCGAAGTCATTACCTGTTGTAATCTCTGGTTATCATACACATTGAGCAGTGTGAATAATAATTCACTAAAAGCTAAAACTCACATTTTCCTAGCAAATACTTAGTTTGCAGTGAATAAAAATAAGTAGTAGCTTTTACTAAAAATGCAATTAGCAAAAGCGAAAGTTTTTAGCATTGTCTAAAAATGGTGTGAATGAAAGTAAGCAATTACTAACAATATTAAGGAAAAGCTTACATTTTTGCAAGCTTGTTAGACCCTGGCTTAAAAATTTAGTATTGTTAAACAGTTGGGCAGAAATGGCTGCATTTATGAATATAAGATCTGTAAAATTGTATCCCGAAAGAAAAGAAAGTCGTGCCGAAGAATACCACGGTCTGTATAGATTTAGTGAAGAAAATGTGGATGGATAGCTAACCATTTTTTGGAGCCAAAAGTGGAGACTAGGTGTGGTGCATTGAGTTCAAAAAAAACAAATGCAAATATTTTTGCGATTTTTAAGTGATCCTGGATTTCAAATAGGGATCGGAAAAGTAGAAGGAGCACATAGAACAACAATATGTAAAACGATATCTCACGTTTTACCAAAAATAGTTGAAGAGGCAGAGATTTTGATTAAATTTGCTACAGAAAACTCGACTGACCAGGCAATCAACGAACTGGCACAGTTGTATAGATTTGAAATGAATCACTACTCATTTTGAACGTAAACCGTTAGCACTCGTTAACACTTATGCTGCCAGGGATAATTTTCTAGAATTTCTAAACAGGCTATGTCAGCCGTTGGCAACTGACGGACGTTTACTTATATGGGCCATGTCAGTCGTTTTAAGCTACGGAGCGACCTTCCGATTAAACCCGTGTCTCAGATCGGCCCCCACTAGTGATGCTAGAGAATCATAGGTGGCTCAAATGGTAGGGCCGTCGTCAGTCGTTTTTGACTGACATGGCAGCATAAGCGTTAATGATACTGGTTTAAAATGTGCTCGATATTTGCCTTTGTCGACTTGCATTTGCAAAATTTGTCCATACACATACAGTCTATCGAATTCCACGGCCGACTGATTGGTTATAAACATTTAAATATAGGCCTTATCAGTATAAAAACATTTTGTTTTATGATTTACCAAATATGAACTTTAAGTAAATGCTTAAAATATCTAGCTTTTGCTAGTAAGTAGAAGCAAAAGGTTATTCACTTCAATTTAAGCAAATGCTATTAGCAAAAGCTAAATCTACCCAGTAAAAGCTAAAGCTTATACTTCATACTAAAAGCAAAAGCTAAGTTTTTATTCACTCGGGCCATTGTCCTATAGATACTGGCTCAACATGTTAAATAGTTGGTGAGACACTGGTTAAAGGAGAAATTAAAACATAAAATTCCGCATATCGCACTAATTACAATGTTGATATAGACAATTATGTAAGAACATTTTGTCTTTTAACAATAACGAACGTGACAACGTCAGCCAAAAATAAAAATTTGATTATTTTTCGAAATCCCTTGAAACCAGGAGCGGGTAAAGATACAACACAGCTCTTTCAACTGCGCATGACTCAAGACTTCGCCAAATTTAGTAGTAACATAACAATATTGAAATAAATATGTAAATATCAGAAATATGAAACTAAAAAAAAAGAAAACCCAGGCCCAAATCCGGTTGATCAAAGTGTAACTATGTATAGAAATATCAGAAAATAAGGAATAAAAAACTAAAAAAAAAACCCAGCACCTAACCGGGTTTTGAAGCTACGACTTCTGAGTTGTAAGCTCAATACCCTACCAACTGCGCTAATCAGCTCACATTCGGTCACATCGAATAGAAGGTTAAAGGCTGCTTCGACGCATGCGCACCTCAACTACTAAATTTGACGTGGTGGGTGGAATATGTAGTTTTAACCACGTTTTCACATCTTGAGCAAGTGTTGAGTCATGCGCAGTTAAAAGAGCCGTGTTGTATGTTTACCCGCTCCTTTGAAACCAATAGGTAGACATTTTCGGTTTCAGTGATTTATAATTACGTCCTACCGGTCAAAATATTAAATATGGTGGGAATAATCTACTCACACTCACATTACTCCAGCAAGAATTGTCCAATGTGCATTGTTTTTATTGAATGTCTATTCGAAATTTTATGAAATTCTATATTTTCCAGTAAATGTGATAGAGCCGCTTATATTGAAAGTTCACGTTTTTTTATAGGTATATTATGACCGTTGTGTTCAACTGTGATAGATATTGAGGAAACATTTTGATGTAGATTGTAGATGAACTAAGTATACTTTATTTAATAGTTTAATTATATTTATCTAATTCCGCTATCAAATGTGACACTTTGAGTCACTCCTTGACGTTAGGTAACGTCACATTTTTCATAACCTTCATATATAAGTTATGAAAAGTAGTTATGTAAAAACTTTACGTAACTGTTTATGTTTCAACATAGAGATACCACATGAGTTTCAAAGAATAATCTATTAAATAGGTACTGTCAAAGCTGACAATTATTTCATTATTTAAACTGACAATTACCCCATTATTTTAATTCAATAGTATTTTAATATTTATAAACATTGAAAACAACATTATTCAGGACTGAGCCTGAGGGTGTTTTTGAGCCGTCTGTGTACCAACAGCTGTCTGCTCTTAATAGTTCATCCTTACGGAGGACCCATTGATCTCTATTTGGAATTAGGACGGTGTAAGGCAGGTCGTAGTTTACTGTTGGAGGCATCATGTCAGAGGTCATTCCCAGAATACTGTGACTTTCACTGTCCGCTAGTATTCTGTCTCTGTAAACCAGAGAGCTTTGCTTGGGCCGTTCGCTGTAAAGCTTTTGGCCACCAGGCAATAGCTCCATATGTGATCATTGGTCTAACAATCAAACTTTTTCCAAGTGAGCGTTCCAAGTAAGTTTCTTATCTAGGATAATCCCCAATATTTTACTTCCGCTGCAAATGGAATAACCTTATCATTGTAGGAAAGATCCTCCAACTTCCTTTTTCTAGTGAAGGGAACTATTACAGTTTTGCCAGGGTTAACAGATATCTGTTCCCTCTGACACCAAGGAGATACCACATGAGTTTCAAAGAATAATTTATCAATTGGGTACTGTCAAAACTGATAATTATTTCATTATTTAAATGGACAATTACCCCATTATTTTAATTAAATAGTATTTTAAGATTTATAAACATTGAAAACAACATTATTCAGGACAGTTATTTAAAGTATGTCAATTTTTTGGGTGAATACATCATAGTAACAATACTTCTAACGCCATTTGAATCCACTTTAATATTATCATTGTAATTGAAGATTCTATTATTAATTATGAAAGCGCGGAATTAGATAAAACGTTGTACGTAAACACGTTATGAAGGGAGCGACATTGTTCAACTCGCGTAATTTGCAGAACTCGCTAGCGCTCGTTTTGGCAAATATTACGCTTGTTGAACAATATCGCTCTTTTCATAACTAGTTACGTAAATATCTATAATTAAACGGCGAATCGCTGTGTACGAAACAAAAAAAATTTAAGTGATGTTTACAATACATCCCTTCACAGGCAGGTATTGAGTATAAAGCAGGTGTGTTTTTGCATTAGTTAATTTTCTAAACGTGTGTTTTCTTCATGTACCTGTCTAAATTTATTTTCTCGGTCAAAATAACACTTTCAGTAGAAGAATATTGAACGAGCGAAGGAGTAGCCAGGAGAAGGTAGGCAAGAGTTTGACGATGCCAAAATCCATAAGCCAACAGGAAAAAGATGATCTGCTTATTGATATATGGACGATACTATCACGAATGTACGATTGAACGACAGTACGAGACGATCGAACAAGTTAAACGAAGTGAACGAAGCCGAAACGACTGAGGCAGACTCACCTGACTGTTGTTCCCGCTCCGGTGATCAATGTGTCGAGAATTGTCAACGATGCGCTAACAATACATTATTACGCAATTCTGCGAAGCTAGTAATAAACTTATGACACAGCAAAGTCAGATATATTGACTATTGTTGTAAATATTGTTAAGAGGCCTCAAAACTTTGCAGCGAGAAATGTTAAACGATTTGAAAATGCAGAAGGAAAATCTGAACGTTCAAGCAAAAAGGCTTGACGAGTTTGTGCTGGAACACGCGACAAACTGGTAGCAGTAACAGCAATCGGTTGTGCGGTAAATGGGAAAATAAAATTTCCGATGATGATACGACAGGAGCTAAAAACTGCCCTGGAGCATTATGGCAAATGAGGAAAAATGCCGAAGCTAACTCGGTCATTAACAAAGTGAAGGAAGCTGTTAAGCTAGAAATAATAAGTGAAGATTCGGGCACACGACCGGATTATAAGCGATGGCTCAAATCAAATTAGAGCATTTTTTGACTTTTTTTCATCAGAGCTTAGACAAAGGGAATTATTATATTATAATCGACTCGAACGTTATTCCGACAAAACTACGACTGAAAAACATAGATTTTAAATCGGAGACATTCTTATCAATCGACTTGACCACAATTATCATTCTAAGGACATTCTCACTTCAAAAATTTTGTCTAAAATAAATGAACTGAAACGATGCCGAACAAAAAATATGACAACGGTTATGATTAGAAAACAGTTATACTGTGCTTCTCAAAAGTCCCCTACCCCCTCTTTTCCTTTCAGCGGTGATACTTTAAGAATATTCATCAATAAATCTTTATAAGTCCTTAATAAAGATATTGTTTAGACACGAAGGATACGTAAATTCAATGTGGACTGTATAGTTTGATAATCAACTTTATTAATTATATTTAAGTTAACAACTCGCAAAATAAATGACTTATATATCGAAAAAACTCATCTGACATATACTGTCAAAAAAACTCACTGCACACTATATTATTTTTTTATCTCAAAAATCAGGGCACACTCCGGTCTTGGGACACCAAAGGGTGTGTTCACACATTGTTCTGGTTATCAGAACATCCTGCCCCCCGGTTGAAAGTCCTACTTTTAACCAACACAAATCAACAGATAGGTATACAAATTAAATAGTTCTAAAGTTAACAATTAATACAAAAATACAAAATTACAGTTTCCAATTAATCTTGATCGTTACAATAAGGCAATGGGCCTACATTTGTTATCGATCGAGTAAACACTCCTTGCCTTGTCTTTATCTTAACGACTCTAACCCTATTGTCTTCACCAGGAATAACTTCGATAACTCGTGCCAGAGGCCATTCTAATGGACGAGATACATCTTTTAATAAAACCATGTCATTTACCCTTAGGTTTTTAAAAGGTTTCAACCATTTTTGTTTGGCTTGCAACAAGTTTAAATACTCTTTGGACCATCGTTTCCAGAATAACTGATGGACCTGAGTGCATCGTTTGAATCTAGAGATTCGATTTTCGGGGATTTCGGTGAAGTCCCTTTCGGAAAATGCTGTTAGACTTTCACCTATTAAAAAATGTCCAGGAGTCAGGCAAGCCAAATCGTTGGAATCAGAAGAAATCGGTTGTAAAGGACGGGAATTCAAAATCGCTTCTATTTGTGACAAAATAGTAGATAACTCCTCAAACGTGAAATGTGAATTGCCAACAATTCTATACAGATGATATTTTGTACTTTTTATGGATGCCTCCCAAAATCCGCCAAAATGAGGACTTCTGGGAGGAATAAAACTCCAGGAATTTCCTTTAGTCGATAAAAATGTCTCAATTTCGTTTGAAGTTGATTTTTTATTGAAAAAATCGTGCAGTTCCTTCAATTGGTTGCTTGAACCCAAAAAATTTGTTGCATTATCGCTATAGATAACCAATGGATTTCCGCGACGGGATATAAATCTTTTTAAAGTTAGTATAAAGGCTTCAGTGGATAAACTGGAAACGAGTTCAATGTGTACTGCCTTTGTAACCATGCACACAAAGACAGAAATGTATGCCTTTGCTAAAGTTGCTCTTCTTATAATTGAAGATTTCACAAAAAAAGGACCACCAAAGTCAACTCCGACCTTTGTGAAGAGCCTGGATGGAGTTACTCGATCTCTAGGAAGATCCGACATGATCTGTTGACTTGATCGACCTTTAAAACGATAACAAGTTATGCAATTGCGAATAATCCGTTTTATCTCTAACAGACCTCCAAGAGGCCAAAACCTTAATCGAAAATTTGACAATACCAACTGTGCCCCACCATGACCCAATCTAAGGTGCTCTGCCTTTAGCATCAATGATACGACCAAATTTTTCGAAGGAAGTAGAACTGGATGTTTTTGTGCATAGGGCAGATTTGCGTAGGCTAGACGACCTCCAACTCTCATTAATTCATTGTCATCGAAGAATGGCCTTGTTCGAAATGGTCTTATTGGATTTCAATGCTTGAATCTCAGTCGAAAAATTTGATTTTTGTAACACCTTAATAATAAACTGTTGGGATTTATCAAGCTCCTCAACCTTAAGAGCGCCTACAAATCCTTTGAATTATTAACAAAGCGAAAAACGAAGGCAATTACTCGTTGTAATTTTGAGTCAGAAGAGCTTCTTCCAAATAAAGAATTCCAAAAGGTTGATGTATCCTCCACTTTATGACCAAGTAAAACAGTTTTAGTTTTTCGTTCCTCCGGAATATCATTTAATGATATTTTTCCCAGATCAAATTCCTCTAGTTCTAAATTGGGACCACTCAAAAACGCCGGACCGTGAAACCACAAATTTGAAACCAAAATTTCATTAGGTGTCATTCCTCTAGATATCAAATCTGCGGGATTGTCAGACGATTTTACATATTGCCAGTGATAATTTGAAGTAATTTTTTGTACTTCCGATACTCTATTGGAGACAAATATAGACCATCTAGAAGGGTGAGATTGCAGCCAACACAAAGTAATTTGGGAGTCTGTGTACAAGTGGATACCTTCAAAATGAAACTTATTTTCGAAGACGTTGATTATTTTTTTCATAAGCTTGGATAGAAGAACGGCTCCACAGAGTTCAAGACGAGGTATTGAAATGGTTTTTGTTGGTGCGACACGGCTTTTTGCACATACTAAATTGCAAGAAGAAGTTTTGGTTGAATAAATTACTCTAATATAGATACAAGCGCCATATGCCTTAAGGCTAGCATCGCAAAATCCACGAAGTTCAATTCTGAAAATGCTATGATTGAGAAATAAGTTTCTCGGAATTTTTAAATGGGCCAGTTTGGGAATATTGGAAACAAATTCGGTCCATTCAGACATAAGATCTTCCTTAAGATTTTCATCCCAGTCAATTTTAGACAACCAAATTTTTTGCATTATAATCTTTGCTACAATTATAATAGGAGCAACAAAACCTAACGGATCAAATAGTTGCGCTATTTGGGAAAGAACTTCCCTTTTAGTAGCGACGACCTTATCAACAACCTTTGGTAGTGTAATGGTGAACTCATCAGAATTCAAATTCCATGAGATTCCTAGAACCTTATTAATGTCATTTTCGCATTTGATTTCATACGTTTGAAAACTAGGAGAAATATTAATTTTCAAAATTTCCTTAACAAATTCCTTAGAATTCGAACACCACAAGTTGAATATTTGCTGATTGAAGCAATGATACAAGCTGCTTGTGGGTTTCCTGTAGCTCCTCCAAGGAATCACAGGTGGCAAGTATATCATCAACGTATGTCTGATGTAAGCAGCTAGAGGATATTTGTCTTTGTTTCGAATTGCAAGTTCTTGAAGAACACGGGTTGCTAGATAAGGCGCACTATTAGTGCCGTAAGTAACAGTAAGCAGCTTAATGCATTGTAGGGGTTGTTCTGAGTTATCACGCCATAAAATGTTTTGAAGAAATGTTTGTTTGGGGGAAACTCGAATGCAACGGAACATTTTGATTATATCACTAATGAGAACAAATTTAGAAGTTCTAAACCGGGTAAGTATATCAAAAAGTTCAGGCTGTACACGAAAGCCCTTTAGCATAATATCGTTTAATGAAAACCCACTTGAACTTCTCATCGAGGCATCAAACACTACCCTGAGCTTAGTAGTAGGGCTGTTGTCTCGAAGTACACAATGGTGCGGCAAAAAATACTTGTTTTCTCCATTGGCATTGAAAAGGTCGAGAGGAACATATTTAGCATGATTCAAGGAGATGTATTCATCAAAAAATTTCTTGTATTTAAGAAAAAAATCGGTAGATTTCACAAAGCGTCGTTCGAGATTTAGAAATCGTTTTCGAGCCATATTAAAGGAATCACCTAGTTTTAAATGTTCATTTGGTCCTTTTAAAGGAAGTGTCACTTCAAAAGACCCGTTAGGAAGAATTCGAATTGTTTGACGAAATATTGTTTCTGCAATTTCATCATCAGGGTTAATTATTCTTTCTTGGAGAGTAATTTCTTCCTGAGTCCAAAATTGTTCGAGTAAAGTGTCCGCTGGGATTTGTGTGAACATACAAGTTTCGAATCGAGATTGTGCGTTGTCAAGTTTTTCCTCATATGAGATAAATTGATTGGGGACAGGACCACCAATCACGAAGCCTAGATGTGTGTCAACGAGTGTCAAAAACCTTTCATGTAATCGAATTATGCCTCCTTTTAACAACTGATAATAGACGTCTGCACCAAGCAGTAAATCAATGTGCGAGGGAGTAAAAAACAAAGGGTCAGCCAAGCTGATATTATTAGGAATTGAAACAGAGTCCAAATTAAGCAAAAATGAAGGTAAACGATTAGTAATTTTGTCTAAAACTGTACAAATCACATCAAACAAGTAATTTCTCTCAACGTTCGAGTGAATCGTCAATTTTACAATCCTATTTGAGTTTGTGACAGTGCTACCAACACAGTCAATTCGAATTTGTCTTATTTCAGGTGTATATCCAAGTTTTTGAAGTAAACATTCTGTCAATAAAGAGGTGGTAGCGCCAGAATCAAGAATTGCCTTAACATTTAGTGGGCAGCCATTTTTGTCAAACACAGTTACCATTGCTGTAGCCAAAAGTGTCTCTCCACTTAAGGCTGAAGTTGACAAAACTGTTTGTTGTTTAGTAGATTGTATGGGTGCTAGTCATGAAGAATTATTATTCGAACTATTTGTTACAAGTTGAGGTGTAAGTGGTTCTATTGCAGTTGAATTCTGATGGTGGGTTCGATGCTGTTCTGTTTGTTCAGAGTTTGAGTTTGAATTATTTTCAGACTGCGAAAATCGACTAACCGGATGCAACAAAGTATGATGCTTATAATTGCAAACTGTACAACCACGTGATGTGCAATTGTCAGTTACATGGTTGGGCATTAGACAATTGTAACAAAGTTTTTTTATTTTTAACAAAATTATACTTTTCAGAGCGAATTAATTTAATAAATTTTTGACATTTATAAATTTTGTGTCCTATAAAATTGCAGTATGTACATCTTGAATTATTAACTTGGGAAGAAAATACCTTTTGTTCTTCTTTATTGCTACCTTTATTTTGAACAAAATGAACTTTGTGTTGCACCTTAATTTTATTAGAATTTAAATCCAGAATAGCAGACCGTTCGAAAATGAAACAGCGTTTTTCAAGGAAATCAAAAAGTAATTTGAAAGTTGGGCGTACGTTTGTACCCATTTCATAATCAAAGGCCTTACGGGTAGTTACATCAAGTTTCTGAGAAAACATATACACAAGAATTAGATCCCATTGATCTACATTGACATTTAAGTTTTTTAAACCGTCCATGTTTTGTTTTAAAAGAGTAACAAAATCTCTAAGTGACAGAATTATTTTTAACTAAAACAGGAGCGTCTATTAAATTTTTTATGTATGCGTAAATTATGTTCAATTCATTGTCATATCTATCCTTTAGAGTCTTAAGGGCTACATCGAAGTTATCACTGATCAATTGTTAATTACAAATTAAGTTTAAGGGTTCGCCTTTAAGATAAGTTTTAAGGTAGATTAGTTTTTCAATATTGGTTAAACTATCATCATCTTCAATAAAGTTCTTAAAAAGCTCATAAAAACCGCGCCAAGTAGTAATATCACCAAAAAACATAGAAATATTCAACTGAGGCTTAGTTAAACGAGAAACACTAGAAGTAATATTAGGAGATTGTGAAGGGGAAGAAACATTTCCCAGTAATTTTAATTGATCAATCTTAGCTTGTATTCTAGACCTCAGGCCATAATATTTATTTTCTGATGTATCTCGCTCTTCATTATCATCAGTTTGTGTTAAACATTCAATTTCATCTTGAAATTCACAAATTTTTGTAAATGCTTTTTCAAGTCCATCTAACCTAATTTCAAGCTCCTGTATAATAGTACTATCTGCATTTTGGGTAAACCAGTTTTCAATTCTAGTCATACAGTCCTTTGCTGTGGCCCGTTTTCTAATAAAATCATCCATGATAAACAAT
>CAJUYG010005414.1:0-13958 GCA_910591675.1 Galerucella calmariensis | reverse complement strand
GTCAGTTCTTTGTTACGAATAATATATAGAATTGGGCCATTGTTCTAAAAATAGCTGCCGCGTGACCTATGTGCATTCACATGAGGGTATCGACATAAAAATTTTCAATCTCTTAATATAAAAAATGAAACGTATCCTCACTTGCTCTTTGTTTATTATTTATCCTTTTATCCGAGCATTGCAAAAGTAAATACGAAAAGGAGTGGAGGATGTTGTGTAATTTTTGTTTCCATACATTTTTATTTACGAAAGATAGTTCGGAGTTCCATATAATTTAATATTAACGATTACATAAGACAAAGGTGATTTCTTTTTTCGCATACTTGCCAACTTTCCACTGTGTTGACTTTCTTTCATCTCGTTTCGTACATTCAGTCAAAGTTTATTTGAATGAACACTTTCGATGTGACAGCGAGGATTTGAGCCATTCATGCACTAGGGAATTTGGTAAACAGAATGAATATCTACTACGAGATACATGGAATTTTATTCTTGGAAACTGCTGTATAAGAGATATTTGGAAAATATTGTGAACAATATGAAAAGATACTAACTTTTTTCGCATCAACTCGAGACGATATTGGAGTTTATGTTTACAATATCAATTTCACTAAGAGAATGTTATTGTACTTAAAGCTCGTACAGTATAAAAACCGTTTTCCATGATGTCTATCATAGCTAGACTAGCACTTGAAATAGTATAAGTAGACTCCGTTTCATATAAGAAGAAGCCACGTGAAGTTTGCCAACTGTCTTGCGCATAAATCAAAATCGGTCTTGTTTATTTATGTCGCCTAGTATCGACAGTTCCATGTCATTGGCGTTACAAACGAACATAGCCAATCGTTAATTGAAAGTATAAATATTTTAAAAATACAAGTGTCTATTGTATGTGAAACTACCTGGAAAAGCTTCAAATAAGTACCAAATATGTTTTTCGTGCAATTGCACGCGAAGTCAATATTTTGCGTTCTCGGCAGAGTCCGCGAAATTCAATTTCGCGGCCGTCACCCATAACAACGGCTGCGAAACCACGTCACTTCCAAATTTGAATATCTCTTCCAAATTCGACATTGCCAAAATACTATAAATACAAGGATTATTCATTTCTTTTTTATTGAGTTTAGAACGCTTTTGTTCATTTACCATTATCTAGTAACGATTGCACGAAAGATAGTGTGTATTCCATAGCCGCGAAACTTTTTAACGACCTCAAGATTATCTTGCCTCGGCCTCAAGCGGCCTCGGCGATAACTGTTCTTTCGGTACGTTAAAAAGGTATTTCGCGGCCTAGGAATACAAATAACTATTGTTTGAAATATACGATAAATTTATTGGAACTTTAGTTCTTTACGCCAGGTTATGTTTGAGCGACCAGGGGTCGCGACGCAAAAGATCTGACCGTTACGCGTTACGTTATGTTACATTGCTTCGTTATGTGCCTTGCTTGCGTGCTTGTGCCTCCTTAGTCTCTCTCTTGTTTACGAAGCAGCGATTCATAATAATATGCTCCTGCCGGGATTCGAACCCGGGCCGCCCGCGTGAAATGCGAGCATTCTACCACTGAACCACCGATGCCATATTTGAATTCTATGCAAAGCTGGTATTCGCAGAGCCGGTGATCTACTTGAATTTGTTCGGATCAATTTTTACTATTATTTCCATAATTTTTTTTGCGCGATTAAGGGGTCTAGCACATTTACTTTTCGAAATACAGGGTGTTGAAATTTTGAAAACTTCAATGTTTTAATTCGATAACTTTAAAATGGATGGATAAATTGATTTGACATTTGGCAGGTTTTTAAATGTAAAAGGGCATATTTTGAAAGAAATTGTAGTTTGTGCAACTAGTGTGGATATGATGGCCATATCGCACGAGTGCTCAATCGTTCAAGTGCGATATGGACAATCCACACGAGTCGAGCAGCATATTTTTTCTACGACCCACTTAAGAAAAAATCTATAAAATAAAAATTTCTATAAACTGTTATACTTATAACTTCAAATTAAACATTTTACAATTCAATTTTATGTTTCCACTAATTTTGTGGTAAACGTACAGTTCTTGAATGTCCAATTTGTATAATGCTACGGTTTCCCTTTTTAAATATACGATGCTGTTATAAGTAGATGTTGCCAGTCGGACTACCTCATGATGGGTACCGTACCATTATCTATAATAATGAATATTCTGCTAAATATTTCAAACGTCTACCTGTTGTTGTTATTATTATCAAGCAGAATAATTGTTTTTGAAAATAAAAGTAGCAATTAAAAAAAAAACTTTTTCACGGGAATCGAACCCGGGTCTACGGCGTGAGAGTCTGGATTGCTTACTACGCGACCACTGAGAAATATGAAAATTGTTTATTTATAACGTCTGATGTACTTATTACATAATTTTATAAAATCTGAGGTCCCCTTAAATACCCATTTTATGCTGTTTTAAGTATTTGTTGTTAATTTGTACGGATTATTTCTTTTAAGTTTATCTTTGTAAATGAATATTCTTGATCCAGTGCGCTTCTATGAGAAACTTTTTTTGACAAGTTATTTTGACGTTTTTTTTAAATTGAAAAAAGATGAATGACGGATACTAAACTCGAATGCTGATTGGTGGATTTCATATACGTTCTAAGATGTATATGAAATCATATCCGTTTAGTTAACTGATGGCCTACATTTCCATTTTGTAAACTGTGCAGAATAGTAGTTTGTGCAACTAGTGTGGATATGGACAATCCACACGAGTCGAACATTATATTTTTTCTACTATCCATTCAAGAAAAAAATCTAGAAAATAAACATTTGAATATACTGTAAAATAAATATAGCTTGAAATTAAAAATGTTCAACAATTTTATTCATAATCGTACCAATTCAATTTCATGTCTTCACAAATTTTTTGTGATAAACGTACAGTTCTTAAGTGTACAATTTGTACAATGCTACGGTTTCCCTTTTTAAATATACGATGCTGTTATAAGTAGATGTTGCCAATCGGACTCCCTCATGAAGGGCACCGTACCATTATCTATAATAATGAATATTCTGCTAAATATTTCAAACGTCTACCTGTTGTCGTTATTAATATAAAGCAGAATAATTATTTAAAAATATAATTAACAATAAAAAAATATTTCCTCACGGAGAATCGAACCCGGGTCTACCGCGTGAGAGTCTGGTATGCTTACTACTCATCCACCAAAGAATATGAAAATCGTTTATCTATAACGTCAAAAGGAACTAAAGTTCCTACCGTGTGTCCTGCGACACGTTCTACCTTTTTTTTAATATTGTTATTCTGTATATCTTCTGTAAGTTCCTTGTGGCATTATTTATTATTTTTTCTCTTATTTTTTGGGAATTAAACCACAATAATGTTTTTTATTTTTTTATTTCGACGTTTCGGTAGCGTTCCAGCTACCTTTGCCAAGATTAACTGATAAACAAATAATTTTTGGTCCCTATCTGACACAACGAAAAAAATATGACAACTAGACAATCAATGATATTTTGAAGTTTAAGACTACAAAACTTTGTTGTCAAATTTTATTAAGGTCCATTCATAGTAGATCACATCTCTGGTTAAATGTGAAATAAAATGTTTTATTTTATGACATTCCAAAGATATGATAGTCTACTAGAAATGGAATCCAGTGAAGTGCACGTTCCAGAAACGGTTTTTATTGGGATAGCGCTTTTTTTCGCTTATTTTGGAAATGTTGTTAATAAAACGCGTTTGTTGTTACTTTTTTGTGTATGATTATTTTTGTTTTCAAAATATGTATGTCTCAGTTTGGTGATTTTGTGTATTGAAGTGTGTATCGATTAACAACTATTTCAATGATAAATCATA
Source organism: Galerucella calmariensis (assembly GCA_910591675.1). Classification (NCBI taxonomy): domain Eukaryota; kingdom Metazoa; phylum Arthropoda; class Insecta; order Coleoptera; family Chrysomelidae; genus Galerucella; species Galerucella calmariensis. Next base: position 10,099 of record CAJUYG010005414.1, on the reverse strand, counting down.
AGAAAACCTGGATAAAAACTTATGATGCTATCCTGATAACGCAGGTAATTGATTATTGGAAATTTCTCTTTCCAACATTGGTAACCAAATTTGACTACATTCGGCTGAAATACTAGCTACACATTTATCTGCATTTAGTTGTGTTGAAGCACCTTTTGATTTTTCGTCTTTTATTATTGGGCTCTTTCAATATTATTTTTGTCGAATCCCATTGAATTTTATGCCCCTCTTCCCAAGCATGTTTACAAATACCTGACTTAAAGAACTCCCTATCTTTGATGTATTTTTTATGTTCACTTATTCGGACTTTCAATGGTCTAGATGTTTCACCTAAATAGAATTTGTCGCATTCACAAGATATCTGATATATGCAATTTTTTGAAGATTGTTCTTCATTCTGTGTTAACCCACAAAATGTGAAAAAATTACGCTACTGATATAAAGTCGAATGTTAGTTTTACAATATAGCGCTGGTTTTGACTACAAGTTCGCGCATACGACTACAACTTCGAGTGGCTTCTTCTTACGTGGAGCGGAGTCTATGTAGTAAATGTCAAATTAATTTTATCAAATATTCCCTTTTTTATTTGGTTAAAGGTTAGTTTTAGCATTGTCGGCTACGAAAACTTGTAACAAAGTGGGGAAATACTTTAACAAATCTAGGATAGAGCCCAAAGCCTCAAACCATAGCCTTTATGATCAAAAACAATCAAAAATATAATATATTTTCAATAAATAGGCGTAACCTACTAAAGTCATCAGTTGATGCAAAGATTTTCGGTATAAAATATATTTGAATCTTAACTTTGGTATTCTTCAATTAAAATAAATTCAATTCACGTCTTTGTTTTAAATAAGCTGCACTACATACCACTATTGCAATAATTCGTAACTAAGGTTATTGTCGTTACTGTTTTGAAACAGTTCAGAAGTAGCAGTGGCGACGCAAGGAACAAACTGCTTTAAAAGACAATTTTGTTGCCAGATTTTGTCAATTTTTTCGTATGAATTCGTTCCCCTTATCTAGTCTCCATGCAGCACAGCTTCAATCAACTTTCCATCCGTTTTTCACTCTAGACACACCTTGAATATGCAAAAAACTGCAAGATCGTCCGAAATATTGTTGAAATTTCATTATTTCTAACTTACACCGGTGATTGTCGACATTCAGGATGCACTTATGGCGTATGTTGAAAAGAATTTTTTTTTTCAAATAAAAACAAAAAAAATCCAAAGGTCTTTAATTATTAAAATAATATGGGAAAAGGACTTTGTTAAACTCAAAACAAACAGTAGAACATAAAAATATAAAATGAAATATAAAAAATAAGACCAATATCTCATTTATTGCAACAACTTAAACTACCGTGGCACTTCGAATTACACAAATTTACAAAATTACACTCGGGGCGGTGCCCTTCGCGAAATAATCTTGGTGCCCGGTCAATAATAATAGTCCTCACCACCTTGGTGTATGATAATAGACTTTGTTCAGCCATCCTTTGCCGTTACGTCATATATTGTCCAGCTTGCTCTCTCATTCATGAAATGAATGAGACGGAATTATGAGGTCATTAACGTATTTCTTATCTAAGATCGACATAAATTTTATCTGTTACTTTTGACAATTCAGTTGTCATATTTTGAAAACAATTCTTAACATATGTCATTGATTATAATTTTGAGGTTAAGTGTAAAATAACATTCAACAAATATAAGACATACGTAAAACGGCAGAATACGTCACCGATTATGATGTAACGGCAAAGGATGGTTGAACAAACTATACTATTATTTATTAGGATCACAAAATCTCGCCGTGGCTCTCGCTGCCTCACCTCACCAAACTGCGTCTCATTTTGCGACCGGCCTATAGGCTGTAACAACGTAGTTTTCCGACTTTAGACATTATAATAGACCACAAAACAGTCTAACCTATAGAAGTGAAAGTTTATAGAATGACTTTGAATACAAAAATGAGGTTTCAAACCCATCCACCTGAAGCGCTAGTTGCAATTGAGTTATCGAAACAGGCCTGACAGCTAAGGCCTTTAGAACGAAAAGAAGAAAAGATTTTAAAATTCATCAAAGCTGTCATATAGTTGTTGTCACCATTGTCTTTTATAGATTGTTTCCTTTTGCCATCTGCTGCTGTTATTTGTGTTTTAATTAGGTACTGTAAGTCTTATCAAGTGTGATAATTCATAATATTTATAATGGTTGGTGAAAAGTGTTGCGTTCCTGGGTGTACAGACATTGCATCAAAACGACATAGGTTTCCCAAACATGACCCTTTGTTGTTGAATGAATGGGTTGCCTTTATTCGCAATCCAAAACTAAAGGAATTAAGCGCTGAACAGATTTATAAATCCTACAAAGTTTGCAACAGATATTTTGAACAACAATATATTGTTATTGGGACAAAAAGGGGCCTCACTCGCAAAGCTGTTCTTACAATCCTCTCAGGATTGATCAAAAAGTGATAGGAAATACGTAATATTATCACTCTCAGGCATTACTTAGCGTGTGGTTAAATGTAAATTGCATTTAGGAATTCCTAAATTCGTTTTAGGTATTACCTGACTTTAGGAAATGATTAGTGAAATCGGGCATTAGTTATTCAAAAACAAACTTCCATGAAAAAAAGCGTTATGAAATAGTTCTGAACCCATCCACTGCGATCGCTGAAATTCTTCTTCCCTTAGTCTGTTTTCAGCCTTAGCTGCCTTGCCTATTTCGACAACTCCATTGCAACTAGCGCTTCAGGTGGATGGGTTTGAAACCTCATTTTTTCATTCTAGGTAATCCTATTGGACTTTCACTTCTATAGGTTAGACTGTTTTGTGTAATAGACATGCTTATTTAGCGACTAATTTAGACGCGAAGAATAACGTTAATTTTGGTGTATTAAGTGTGCATCGTTGTTAAAGTGTTACTTGCTTGTTGTGTTCACAGGTGTATAAACAAATCGTTTCTCGTAATTCACTCTCAACTGTTAGATAAATAAAGGTTATTTCATTGCGAACGCCATTATATAGGACTGACTGTCTTGGGAAAATGTTGTTTGGTTTCTGGTTGGCGATTTTTGTTCAAACACATGCCTATTCTACCGATTTTTCTAAGAGATATTTTTAGCTTCACCACTCTCTATTATAAATAATGTCAGTATGTTTGCAACCTTTTACCTCCACTAAAAAAAAAGAAACATGATGGAAAAGCCACAAGAGACAAACCATCATCTGTTCCAAGTTATTACCTGCTGCCGTTTTCAATCAAACCGGAAAATCGTATCGAATTGCCTCAAATCAAACAGACAACGTGTATATCGATTAGTTCTACTTCTGATCGGGAAAACCAAGTTTTTTTATCATCCTAGATATCAAATGACGACGATTGGCCCACTTTCCACATTTTCATTATTCAAAAACTTTCGTCCATTCACTTAACGCAAATAGCGCTTGCATTTATCGACATAATACGGCAGGTTGCAGCTTTCAGCTTTAAATAAGGTGTATAAATAAAATCTGTGTGCTATTTTAGGATCGGTGAATGACCTCTTTCGGTTGGAATGCGAGCTGCGAATCGAGACGAAGCTTTAAGCTGAAATTACAAGGGATGCAGCCTAATCTTTATCGATATGTCTTTTAAAGCTGGGTCTTGGAATAAGCTGGAGTTATGGTTGAGCATTGCTGAGATTTAAGTATGGAAGATTTAATGCGTTTATAAAATACAATTTACTGAGTGTAGCAGAGAATAAAATGTATATTAGGGTGTATTTTTTTGATCCTACCTGAAAATTTGATAGTTTATAGAAAAAAAATCAATTAGTGGCTTCGCAACTTTAAAAATTCGATTTCCCATAATAATCAGAAGGGGAAATTTTTTTTTTCGGGTTCATCTCGATAATTCGATATTACATTTTTTTCAAATGAAATGAGTTTAAAGCTTCTGTAGGGAATTAAATTTGTTTCAAAAATGTTTCTTCGAGCAAACGCTCTCTAATCAACAGTTTTCGAGTTGTAGAGCTGGAAAGGTAAAATTTAATACAAAATTCTTTTTAAATTGAAAATTTTCAATCTTAGTTAGTTAATATTATTTACAATAGACGCTGTGGAATTAGGAATTTGTTATTTATAGACTATAAAATATTATGTTGTATTTAGTAAATGGAAATAATATTTTTTTCCACTAATAGCTGTGAAGTTGACAATGATTGCTTCTTCTAGTCAACTGAGAAGTTGAATTTCTCTATTAGTGGTTAATAATTTTTTCTATTGTTAATCTATGTGAATAATGGACGATTCAAATATTTCGAGAATTCAGGGATAGTAGTTCAACAAAAACTTGTGCATCATAATTTTGTATACCCAGGAGATGGTCTTTAAAATTCTTGCTTAACCAAAAATGGCATAACGAGTACGTTTTGTAATATATCGAAAACTGATATTGTACCTGTCAGTAAGACGACAGGGTAAACGATTCTCGTGGTGCGTTTGTGGGCTCGTTTACTAAAATTTTTAAATCATTTTTAACTGTCGTAAAACAAAGTACTAGGTATAAAAATATGATTCTGAAAATTTTATGTCAATAGAATATGTCGTTCTCTTAATATAACCAATTAAACAAGCATACCGTAGCGGGGCGAAGACTATGACTGCGACGTCACCGCTTATGAAAGTTAATGTGCACAAACATTACGCTTCTGACTGTAACGTGCCTCGCGTAGAATTTATTTATTTTGAATTACTCGTAAAATTTTGTGTGAATAAAATAAAATGCGTGGACCTAATTTTAAAAAAGCAGACTCATTAAATCTTCCAGAAGTGGACTTGCTAATGATTATGGAGCTTTTCAATCAAAAACACGAGTTTATTAAATTATAATTTTATACTATGTGACACATCGTTTTTGACTGTTTTCCGGCAAGAATGATGTCAATGTCAATATTTTCATAAATACATGCTCTCTTAAATGATATACAGGGTGATTACAGATGTTTTATTTTATTCCTGGTCTGGTGGACAAAGTTACGGAGATAACGCTATAGGTTACTCAGTAACAAATTGTTTATGATGAATGTGTAGTGGAAATTGAATCACCAATGTTGAAAAAAACAAGAAAAACTTATTTTGATGAAGCAGGTGATATTAGTTGCAAATGTTTACATCAGATTCAAATGCACATGCACCTCACTGGTAAAAAAGCGATATTTGTTAGAGCTGATCCGGACTTTGAATCAAATGAAATAATTTCTTTTAAAACATAATATACGCCAGTTTTGTTGATGATTTACTGAAAAAGCTTACCTGTTTTTTGGAAAAGAAGCAGTACCTATTTAATAAAATTTAATTTGTGAAGAGCTGATCCATTATTTTATTAAATAATTTTGAACATTAATAACACCACAAGCTATAAGAACAATATATCATTTCATTGCGAACGCCATTATATAGGACTGTGAAATTTCAAGGTTATTTAAATCCAATATTTTGGTGCGAACTTTTCGTAGAATTGATGTCAGTGAAAGCACAATTTGTAAAAGACTTCTAAATGGACTTGTTTACGAGGGAACCTGTCACAGGACCTCAGCTGGTTCCAAGACATAGAAGGGTATGGACATTTCAGGCCCATAGCTTTGTGATCTTTTTTTTTATTGTTTCCTGTCTTTCTTTCGCCTTACATATCGGTACTCCTTCCTCTGTTAGGTATTCGATGGCTTCGGTATACCACCTTTTTCCAGGTATTTCCCGTTTTCGCGTTCCTTCTATGTCTATATCCATATTTTTGTTGTGATTTTGATGTCTGGCATACAAACTCAAACTTGGGAAACTGATTGAGTTTTCACTTGTAGGTATTGTAACAGAATGTATCTACAACCAAAATTTCCAATTAAATAATTGTATAAAACTGACAAAACATCCTGTAGATAGCATTCTGTCACAAGTACAAATATTTTAAATTAATTTATAAGGAAACATAAAAATTTAGAGGGTTCTATGGAAATCTGTGGAAAAGTAGAAATTAAACATCAAGAGTAAAAAACTTACCAATGAAAATTGTTGTAATCCAATATCCAATCCAGAACTTTTTAGTACGGTTACCATGGAAAAGAAAAATAAAAGGTGGTTGTTGAGTTGGGGAAGCCAAAACGGGAAGGTTGGTGATTTTTTCTTGGAAAAAGAAAGAAAAAGTTTTAATAGCGAGTTTTTCCTTGGTATTACCAAGGAAATGTAGCAGAGTTCGTCAAAGAAAAACTGTACAAGTTTCAACAAACTTGTATTTGGTAAATATACCTACATATTATTATACTTTGGGTATTTATATCCAGTTTTAAGAAGCACCGTTGTCCGTTTTCGGTTATTGGAATAACCAAAGTAGATATCAAAATCATCTTCATGTTGCTGTGAGGCTTGGAGGCTTCTTTACAATTTTCCCTGCTTCGTCTGATTTTGCTGGTGAGGATTTTCTCACTGAGCCCTTGTGAAATTTGAATATTTTTGCGTAAGTGCATTTTATTGGTAATTGTGTTATATTTTTGGGTATTTTTGTATAACAATATTTATTATTTAGGTTGCTTGTTACTTTAATATTCCAACTTTTGATTTGAACCATAGAATTAGATTATTCATTGACATATGACATAGTTCATAGAATATTGTAGGTGCGTTATCTAGATGTACCATAGAAAAATATATTTATGTTTATAATAGGTATCTCATATTTAAATTAAGAAATAGTACTATTCAATTTTAGTAACTATTTCACTTATATCTAATTATGTCTCGTTCCACTTCATTGTCATTTAGAGAACAACTAGATAAATAAATTGTCATTTTAATTTTCGTTGGTTTTTTATTTTATGTTGGGAGTACTGGTATAAAAGGTTTAAGGAAAATTGCACGAATCGAAAATTATAATCCTACTACCTGTTCACCCTGATAGGAATATAAGTCTCTTGTTTTTTTTTTTTAATTGAGCTAGATCTAAACAAAATTAATAATTTCATTTTAAGTAAAACCATTAAAGTTTATTATAAATTCTGAGGTTATAACAACCTTGATTTAATTTTTATACTGCGATTTTCTCTATAACTTTTTCGAAATAAAATTAAAATATTACAAAAGATTGTAATAGTATATACGCTTTTGTTATCTTCTGGTAAAGAAGAATAAAAAAAATACAATAATGTGGAGGGTGACCATAGGGGGAAGGAGGTTAAAGTTGTAACTTTTGATGTGGTATTTAATTTTTTCATAAATGTGACGCCTTCAGAATTATGTGGGGTGTAAAGTTCTTATTGAAATGCTTTTTACATTTTTTTAAATTCATCTCCACATTAAAATTCAAATTACAGCACTACTACAGAGCAGTTAAACTAAAGTTCACCAAAAAGTTCATCAAAATAAAATGGGTAACTTAAGAGATTGGGGTGCTTTTTTGAGTATTTTCAACAATTTAAATGATATTTTAAAAATAAAAATTCTCCTTCTAATTTTTCATATACTCATAATGATTTCAAGTGCTCTATAAACTTCTAAGTTTCAAGGCACCCAAAAAATGGTGACATTAAAAGTTTTCGGAAAAAATTGCCAAGGATTTTTCCAACAAATTTCAATTATTCATACGTGACTTTTATATATTAAATTGTATTTTGAGCATATGAACTGAAGACCGATTAAATTGGCGTTAGTGACCTTACGTGAGTTCGGCAAGGTCAGTGGGCAATGTTGGAGATACTTATCTTATGGTTAGTTCCGTCTGATATGTTAAATAACAGTGGAAACCTCGAAGATTTATTATTCTAAAAACCGATTGGAATGTTTGTTTCCATGAATAGAATTCAATCAATTGTACAAAATCATTCGACGGAATTTCTGCCATTTTTTCAGTATTTTCACTAAGGTGTCTCTATTATTGTTTCAGATGGCTACTTGGATTGATTTAATTGAGCAGATTTTTATATTCAAATTATGATTATTAGATTCTTCAACAAAAAGCAATTCACCAAATGGAAGTTCTTATATGAGAAATTAATAATTGTATAGCACAATGTCTAAAAAATAGAGAAATATTTATTTCAAATTATTCATAGTATAGCAAAGAGAATTTCTTTTAAAAAGGCTGCTAAATCCGTTATTACAGAGGATCTAGGTAACATCCGCCGTTATTGATACAAAACTGTATCCGACTTCAAGCAGAGGGAAATTTTCTTGCTGAAAACTGAAAACTCAAAGGCTGAAAAAAAGATTGCAAACAAATTAAATCCAGAATGCATTCTTAAATTAACTATTAATCCAGTAATAACTAGACTAGAGATCAATATTTTAAAACAGCTCCTTCCATTTTACGTAACTGAATTTGTTCAAAAATTATTTATTTAATGCTTCCAGAGATAAGTTTTGTTTATCCGAATATACATGTTCTGTCTATTTGCAGGTATTTATTTCAATGAATGGTTTTATAAACTGGAATTTCACTTATCCACGGTATTGATCAAATGAAAACAGAAATGGTCTCGGCCTTGCTCATCCGCTCTTGATCTTGTTCAAATACTTGTAGACTTCATAGGGGACATGTTCTTGCTTATCCAGTCTTGGTCTTGCGTATTCAGTCCTGATCTTGGTCTTGCCCAAATAGTTTGCTACTTATTACCTACTTGGTAAGGGGAGGTTAACAAAACTACCAAAATAAAGATTTATAAAACTGTTATTGTACCCACCTCAACGTATGGAAGTGAATCATAGATACTCACCCAAACACTAAAATCAAAGATCATAGCGATGGAAATGGAAATACTAAGAAGAATAGAAGACAAAGACAAAGCTAGACAGACTATAAAACGAAGAAATTGAAGCTAGTTTCAATGTGGATCCTATACTACCAAAAATAGAGCAAACTCAACTCAGATCGTTCGGACACCTGACAAGAATGAATGAAGATAACATAGTTATACAAATATGGGAGGCAGGGTGGAGCGGAACGAAAAAATAGAAAGACCTAGAAATATATATGAAAAGAAGAGTTGTAGTTTTCAGTTTATTCCTTTATTCCTTCATTCTGCTCTTGGCTTTGGTCTTGCCTTTTTTTTGGTCTTGGTCTTGCTAGTGTATATATGATTTTGGTCTTGCAAATTCCCAAGACAAAGACCAATATTGCAAAAATAAGGCAGATTTTGCTCATCAGTAATTATTGATGATAAAAACTGTTAAATTGATGACTGGTAGATAGATAGTTTATTTCCTTTTAAAATCCTTACAATTTTATGGAAAGGGTGAGAACAATATATAAACCTGTTTACAATGATAAAATAAATATTAATTACTAATTTATAATAAAGGCTCTGAGTTTTAGAACATTCCAAATATAGCTAGCAATTGCTTTAGCTGAATTTGTATGCAACCGCTCTTCTGGAATTTTTTTCTTGCATTTGTTTGTATTTTGAATCTTGCAGTTTGTTTCCAAAATTAAATTCCAATTTTGTTCACTTTAATTAAGAGTAGCACGTTTTTTTCCCGTGTGGACCTTTTATACCAATAATTTATTCCTCAATCAACAAAATATCTAAATGAAAATATGAATAATAATATCTTGTGTTGGAGTCGTATCACCTAGGCCATAGAATAAAAATAATGAAGTACAAATAGAAATGATACTCTTCTACATTCCAATTGAATGGGTGATATTCTCGCACAGGTTTCGAGTAAATACGTTACAAGATATAAAACTTGTGAGTTTTAATAAATATTTGTAAATGTTTTAACTTGTAACAAAAGTTAGTATCCTTGCCATGGCACAAAATTATGGAAAAAGATAAATAATTATATAAATTCAACCAAACATTAATTTGGAATGCACGACCTTATTATTCTGGAGTCATTTCCAACAAATAGAATGTCCTTGGAAGGTTTTTGCGGCTCCAAAATGCGTGACTGTGACCTACACGAAAGCTCTACATTATGAGGTACGTTTTCCGAATTTTAATGAAATTTTTGTAAAAACACATCGTGTCATGCTACTGGAATTCAGAATTATTTTATTGAAAACTCAATTCAATAACTCAAGGTTTTCATATTTTTATCGCTTTTGCTAACATTACACT
>CAJUYG010005413.1:0-13958 GCA_910591675.1 Galerucella calmariensis | reverse complement strand
ATCATTCCAAGTATACAATAGGGAACTTGCCAAAAAAATAAAATCATAAGATATTATCATAAGGAACTTCGTAGAAAAAGAAAAATTCCAATAACGATTAAATTACCTGAGAAATGAAGGGTTAAAATTTGAATAATTTGAACTGCTCTTAAAACGCGCTGCCATTGGTTGTGACGTCAGACCGCACTTTTCGAGTCAGGCGATCGTGAACTGACAATTCAAACAACACTTAAAAACTGAGAAACTGACGCTAACGATTCGAATTCGATAAAAAATCATTAAGAAATGCTTCAAATGGCTGTCAAATTCGTGCCGGCCGGGTGCTTTCTATGGTTACCGATGCACGAGGTGCGGTGTGACGTCACAGCCGCTGCCGCGCATTCTGCTTAGTTTGAATATACCCGGTGGCGATTGCAACTTTAATTATTTATTGTGAAATAAGTATTGCGATTTAAGGGCTGATATTTGGGATAATGTGTTTTCATATATGTATAAACACACATTTTGGTAAAATAAAAAAAAATGGGCAAGTTCCCTATTGCTCAGCACTTGCTGATAATGTTCACCTATCCCGAGCGTGTGTAAACGCAAATGGAATTAGGCTCGGAAGTCACGTCATAATTTACGGACAGTGTGACAGGTATTTAAAATGGCAGCCTTCTGCAGATCGATGTATGTATTTTTGTGAAGACCTAGTTTGGTAAGGCTGTCTTGTAGAGTTTTGGGAATATGTCCCGTAGATGAAACAATGATCGGTACCACCTCCATTTTCTCTGCATGCCACATCTGTCCTACCCCAATTGTAAAATCGGTGTATTTTGCAATTTTCTCGTTGTATTTGTCTAGAATATTGTTATTATTGGGTTCAGCAACATCCACCAGAAAAACCGAGTTAGCTTTTTTTATCCACAACTACAATATTAAGCCGGTTATTCGTCACCCGTCTATGGGTGATGATTGACCTATCGTAGTATAGTCTAAAATCAGAATTCTCCAGGGGTGCGATTTTCGAAATCAATCGATGGTCATCGTACACGACTAATCTCATGCGACGGCCGCATCGAATAATTTATAAATGTTGTATTCTGGACTTCCAAACGTTAATTATTTGCTGAGGAAGACCATTTCAAATATCGAAAATTCTGTAACTCATAAAGTTTTGCCTATAACGATTTCTCAAATGCTTTTTCTTCAGCTTTAAGGAGTGCCCACGGAGACGGTCGTCTAAATTGAGGGGGCAAACCGCTTGAAGGTCGCCATGTTCGCAATAAAATAGCGCTTATGATGATATACAAATTTTTCTATCATCCAATCAAGTGAAAGTAACTGGTATCGACATACCTGTTCATACCTGATAACTCAGTGGCTCGCCCAGGTAAATAATGGGTAACACAACGGCTGCACATTCTATACGTTTTATATTTTAAGTCATGACAAAATTTCCTAATTATTGCAATATTTTATTGAAAATAATTTTACAAAAAATAATTAGAAATATTCTGTCCAGAATTTTTCTAGCCAACACATCTTTAACATATTTTCTAATATACTATCTTCATGATAAAATATGTCTCATTCTATTATCATCTCGGTGAAGGTCGACCTAGGTTCGGATCTTAGACTAATTGGTTCTGTTTTTGAGAGAGTTTTGAAGTTAGTTTCCTGAAGACGAATAATTGAAAGCAAAGTTTGAGATATCATCATTTTCAACATTTCATAACGGGTGTTGTCGATTCTAATATTTGATGTTTAAAGGTGTTCATGGTGGATTCCTGTAGGTACCTACTGTGATTTGGGATGTCTACATTGGTACATTTTATTTTATATTACATTGTATTTTTTGTTATTATGGCTGTTAGTAACTTGAGATAATGGAGATTCATTGATACTGAAACAACGAAAATTGTAATATGGTAAGAGACATAAACTCCAAAAAAAAAACTACAACCGACAAGGCTGCGATTACGGACTGCTACAGGTTCAAAACTATCCTCTGCCTTGAGTGGGCGATAGAAACAGCGTTTACCACCAGATCTGGAATATGGCACTTCAACGTTATGCCCTTTGGACCACGCAATGCAGTAGCGATATTTAAGTAGCTAATGGATGGAAAATGTGTTGAGAGGATTATTCGGGAAAATATGCCTGGTGTATCTAGACGACACATTGATGCTAGGGAAGACATTAGAGGAGAATTCGAAGGATAAGGAACAATTTTTAAAAGACTTTCAGCTGCCCAGCTACTGGTAAACCCAAAGAAATATCAACTATTCCAAACCAACGCTAAGTACCTGGGCCATATAGCCAGCAGTGAAGGAGTGGCAATGAACAAATTGTATTTCATGATTCTAGACTGTTTGGTATCTTCTTCAGTTTTCTCGAAAATAACTATAACTCAGCTATGAATCGTTGTATCCCTTACTCAATTTTGTTTTCTTGCGTGATGTAAAAAATGATAATACCTCAGTAAATGTCACCATAAACTGAGTCGTGGGATAGTAGTAGTAGCAAATGCCTGTGTCCCATAATTCCTGACCCTTTGTTCTGTAACTAAAAATTCATTTTCCCACTTGAACTACTTCAACTAAACAATGTTTAACAATACCTATTTATTATTCAGGCAAAGGTGATTTGGTTGGGAGTGACATCAATATGCACCTGCAGTATTCATCCAACGGCCCTTCAAACGAAAATCAACGGGAACGTACGGCTGATATTGTGATAAAATCAAGTAGCGACGTGCGCGCCACAACATACTGTGATCTGAAGTGTATACATATGCAAGGATTGGTGGATGTACTGAGATTATATCCAGAATATCAACAGCGGTTTGTTAATGACATTCAACATGATCTGACGTTTAATTTGAGAGAAGAAGATGAAGTTGAGGTGAGTATAGGAAGACATAAAGAAGTATATTTATATTTATTGAAAAAAACTTGGGATGTTGATATTTTGTTTAAACTATCCTTCATATTAAAAAATGATAATATACGTCAAAGCTTTCCTTCATTTGAAATCACTCAGTAGGTTTCGCCTATATTAATTGCTTGCTTGCTCAGTCCCTATTACCAGATATTTTCCTTCATTTGCTTTAAAATAAGTAGACTTGTTGAAAAAAGCTGATTGGAAAATGGTTTTTTATTTTATGGATGATATAATATGTCACTTGAGAGATTATTGAGTCATAAGGATAAAAATCATCAGGTAAGTATAACCGTACACTGGTAAAACTCAATTTCTCGTACTTGAGGTATTTTGTTTAGTGGTTCTCTTGAAACAATCAAAGAAGAATGATGTACAGTAGTCGAGAATGTTTCAGTATAATCTAGTCCATATTCTTCCGAGTAACCACTCGCTACCAAGCGGGCCTTATACTTTTCAATTCCACTATGAACACCCATTTCGATTTAACAGCTTTTCTACGAGGTGGAGGTGGACTCCCAGAAGGTACCCAATTTTAATTGATTTTTAGCTAATCAATTTCTCCTTGTATTTTTTTAGAGCTTCTGTAGCAGATTTTGGATCCGGTTTGTAGCAGTTTGTAGCAGTTTGCTTGATAGTTGATAATTTTTCGCCTTCGACTTCTAACGTCTTCTCCACTTTCTATTTCCTGGTCTTCAATTTGAACATTTTCTTGAACATCTTGGATTTCAGATTCGATGAATGATTTATTGATATCCCCACCTTCACCAGCAGTTTCTCGAATCAGTTATTGTTGTATTCTCGAAGTTGTGTTTATCTTGTAACTCAGTCATGTCAACCATATTGGGATTTCAAAAAAAATACAGCCCTAGTTTTAAACAGCAACTTATTTCCAGATTTTCTGAAATGATTACCCTCGTTGTTTTCACAATAGCCAACGAAAAATCACTTATTTTGATTTGGAATCACATTTTTAACGTTCCTCTTCAGGAATATGGATCATAGCCTACAACCATAACTCTTGAATTTCCAAGATCTGGCTTTTCTGCCCTCCACATTTCTTGAAAATTGCTTCAGTTGGGAATCCATTTACTAAATAATTTGCGGTATTTATTGCTTTCGCCCAATTCTTCATTCCCAGGCCTGAATCAAATAACAAACACCTTTGTTTTTCCAACAAAAAATCGGTCAAGTCTCTCAGCCACCCGTTTTGCTCTGCTTTATATAGAAATGTGACCGTCACGAGAAGAAGATGCTACATAGACACTTTTTTTATATAAATTCTAATGTAACATGTGTCTCTTGTTCTTTCACTTGTGTAATTACGTTCACAACATTTTATAAATAATAAACAATATCAAATTCTTATTATTTTATTGCTATTAGTTATTTTGTTTGAATTAAAATTTTTTTTTTAAAGTTACATTTCCGTGTGTGTAACATTTCTGGCGCTGCGAACAGGATTTTCGTACAGAAACCCCTACGTTTCCTGGTCAACCTCGGTTGTTTAACGAAGATTCATCGAACTCGGAGAAAAGTGGCATGCGGAGGGCAACATTCGTGTTCATCCTATTGTAAGTACTTATCCTAGTTTTCCTTTTATTTATGAGCATTTTAAAAGACATTACTGACAAAAAATTTACATTTATTATTTGCTGACATTAGTTTAGACAGTATTGACACTTCTGAAAATACAAATAGTTCTCGATTTTCTCAAAAATTAACCAAAGAATAATTTTCTGAAGAATCTCGAAACATTAATTGTGAAGAAATGCCTGTAACTAATAGTGATATTGCTAGCCTTTGTGCTACTCTTCCAGAATTTTCCAAAGAAGACGATAATATTTCCACATTCATTAAATCTGTTGATAATTTGATCGCGTTTTTCATTGATCAAATTTTAACTGCACCCCAACAATTTATTTTAAATGCAAACATTGTTTCTCGTATCAAAGGTGAACCCAGAAATTTTCTAAACTATTCGAATAAAACTATTTGGGCTGACATAAGACCGGCTTTACTTGCTAAATACGGTGACAGACGATCCGAAGACATACTAGTGACACAACTATCTACGACTGTTCAAAAAACCAACGAAAACTATGACCAATACCACCAAAGAGTATCCAATAATTTAAACGATTTATTACAACACATTACACTAAACGACAATGAACCAACTGTGAATTTTAAAACTCCTTATTTCAAAAATATTGCATTGAAAACCTTTTGTACAGGAATTAACGAACCTTATTGCGAATATTTATCGCACTTCCAAATAGCTTCCTTAGAAGAAGCCCTTCAAAAATGTATTGCCTATGATAACCACAAAAATCAACAGCAGTATATGAACTTTTTAAAAGGTCAACAAAATAAAAAACAATTTTCGTCAACTAACAAATCTAATAATTTAGCCTTACCACCAAATTTAAGACCTAACTATACGCGTAATAATACTCAACAAAATTTCAACAGTCAGCACCAGCCGAATTTCAATTCATTCCGAATAATACAAATTTTCATAGAAATAATACAAATTTTTCTAGAAACAATACAAATACTCCTAGAGAAATAATTTTCAACCCAGCAATTTTCGAAATAACGATTTTCAATCTTTTAATCGCTCTCCACTTCATAGAAATTCAACGAATCCCCAAATTAACTCTTACCATTCTCCGATGAGTGGTGTGCAAACCATTAATTCTAGAAATGAACCCATGAATACTTCTACCAGAAGGACTCACCATTTTAATGTAAATACTACCACAGAGGAACAACCCGAATTTTCTATAAATAATTCCGAAAATGAAGGAGAGATTCTGGATTTGGATTTTCGGATAGGTCCAACCAACGATCCACCTCCTCTATAAGTTTGAATAATATTAAAAATTGTCCCCAATTACCCTATTTTATTATGCCAAAAACTGGTTTGAAGGTACTTATTGATTCAGGAGGATCAGACAGTATTATATCACCAAAAGCTTCAACTTATTTCAACCCATTACATAAATATGAAAAACCATTTTTACTAACTGCTATGAAATTAACTCATAAATTTTTTTTTAATATCAAAACATCATTATTCGAAGAATTCGGCATTAACGAACCAATAGATGCTCGAATAGCCGACTGGAGTAAAGATTTTGATATTTTACTCGGAAATTTTGACTTAGAACGTTTAAATGCTTTAATCGACTATGAAAATAAAACGCTGACATTGAGAAAATTCGATATATCAATTCCTTTTTCTACTTTATACAATAAAATTCCAGTAGATATTTCACACGGTGAGATAATATATAATATTACCGGAAATTAAAATAAATAACATAAAAATTCCTGAATCTATTCACACAGTCACTGGCGGCTATGTAGACAAAATCATATTAGGTACCAAGTCCATTGCAACTTGATACTGTACATGTTGAAAATCTTAATAATTATGAAATTTCCAACGGTCCCACGAACTTTGACTCGACATTAATAAGAACTCAGCATTTAAATTCTGAAGAAAAACAAAAAATTTTAAGTCTTTGCAAAAAATTTCACGACATTTTTTATGATGAAAAATCGGACTTGAGTTTTACTTCTGCCATCAAGCACGAAATTAGAACTCGAGACGAGCATCCAATATACGTTAGAGGTTTTAGACACCCCAAAACGATGCAGGATGAAATTACGAAACAAATAAATAAGCTATTAGAAAACAAAATAATTAGATCCTCTATATCTCCTTATTCTGCTCCTGTTTGGATAGTACCAAAAAAAGCAGACGCATCCGGAGAAAAGAAATTACGTATGGTAATTGATTATCGTAAACTAAATGAGAATACTATAGATGACAAGTATCCCCTTCCAAAAATTGACGAAATTCTTGACAATTTAGGTAAAGCTACTTATTTTACAACCCTCGACGATCTCGCTCAGGGATTTCACCAAATTGAAGTTCACCCCAATTCTATAGAAAAAACAGCCTTTTCCGTTCCTCACGGTCATTTTGAATTCTTAAGAATGCCATTTGCATTGAAGAATTCTCCCTCCACTTTCGAAAAATTGATGGATAATATCCTCAGACCCTTCCTTTACAAATTTTGTTTTGTTTACATGGATGACGTTATTATTTTTTCCAAATCATTACATGAGCACCTAGTACATATTGCCAAAATTTTTGAAGTATTCCGAAAAAACAATCTCAAAGTACAATTGAATAAATCAGAATTTCTTACTAAAGAAGTCGCCTTTCTTGGTCATATCGTCACCCCTCAAGGAATAAAACCGAATCCCGTCAAATTAGAAGCTGTTCAAAAATTTCCGCTTCCAAAAACTGTCAAAGAAATCAAATCCTTTTTAGGACTTATTGGCTATTATCGCCGATTCATCCCAAACTTTGCAAAAATTACATCCCCGTTTTCCAGATTGTCTCGCAAAGGAGCTGTAATCGATATTAATAACTCTCAATACTTAGAATGTTTTGAAAAATGTAAACATTTATTAAGTAACGCGCCGGTCCTCCAATACCCTGACTTCTCAAAAATATTTACTCTTACTACCGATGCATCGAACATTGCTATTGGTTCTGTTTTATCACAAAACAATCACCCTATCGCGTATTACTCACGCACCTTGAATTCCGCTGAACAAAATTATTCAACAGTCGAAAAGGAATTATTAGCCATAATTGATTCATGCAAGCATTTTCGCCCTTACCTATATTCCCAAAAATTTATAGTAGAAACATACCACAACCCCCTAGTATGGATTTATAAAATTAAAGACCCAACTTCTCGTTTAGCACGCTGGAGGTTAAAACTTGAAGATTATAATTTTGAAGTGAAATACAGAAAAGGTAAAGAGAATCAAGTAGCTGACGCCCTTTCTCGCATACAAATTAACGCATTGGACACAATCAGTTCAAACCAAGCAGAACCCCCAGATGAAATTGATTTTGACGTAGACGAATTCTTAGGGCCGGTTGTTCAATGGAGGTTTAACTCGCTGATTAAGTGAACCGGGTTCAATATGTAACTATGGATTAGAGCATCACGCATTTTTCAAAGGAAAACTAACCAAGGATTACTTAATTCATTGTTTTCATATGTTGGCAACACATATATCAGCATTCGGATTATATTCGGACTCATTCGGACTGTTCCGCGCGGAATGAATGCAGAGCAGATGCAGAACTATAATTAACCTTACCTTTTCAACAGTTTGAATTTCTGATCATTTTAAATCCGATATTCATAAAATGGATCCCACTATAAAGAAAAAGCGAACGGATAATTTCAACGAAGGCGAAGAAAAAATTCTCATTTCATTGGTGAAAAAATATCAACACATTGTGGAGTCAAAGAGAACCGATGCAATCACCAATTCGGTAAAACTCAAGACATGGGAAATAATATGCAATGAATATAACACTATCTGTTCTGGTTGCAAAACAACCCAGGCTCTCAGAACAAAATTTAACAATTTAAAAAAGAAAACAGAACAGAAATTCGCTACTGAAAAGAGACTTCTTGGACGTACAGGAGGAGGTCCTCCACCACCAGAATTAAAGGTGAATAATGTAGAATTCGAGTTACGAAGTATGATGGGGCATACTTTAACAGGATTCAAATCCAAATTTGATGATGATCAAACTGAAAATCCAGTAATCGAGGATGCTGAAAACGAATCATCTCATTATGGAGATAGTGAGGAGCAAATATTAATACAATACGTCGATGAGGGTAAGTGAATAATATAACACCATCTTTTTATTTTAATAAATAGTTTCATATAGATCTACATTTTAATTTGGTTTTCAGATTTGCCAGCAGATAATGAAATAGATTATAGTGATGACAAACTGAAAGGGTATTCTGAAAATTGTGAGTAGCTGTATTTTCTCTCAATTAGTCGATATTGATAAAAAAAACAATATCAATTAGATGCTGGCATAATTTGTTAATATTGTTTCACAGTATTGTAGGTATTATATGCATAGTTTTCGTGAAGGTCATATTGTAAAATAAATTGCAATCAATACTTTTATCCTTGTACAGTACTATTAAGATTTTTCAATTTCAGTCTTAAAACATTCTTCAAGTGTTGCTCAACAAAAATCAGCACCTTCTCCAACTCCGCTTTATCTACATCATTGTTCGGAAACCAATGCTCCTAAGAAGCTGATGGCTGCTTCAACTTCATTTATTGGTAAGTTTGTGATAGTAATATTCCAATTTTGTTTAAATTTGTTGTATATATAGTATAATAGTATATATTATATAATAGTATATTAAACAAAAAGTTGAAAAATGCAAAGTTTTACTAAATGAATATAGCTCGAGTAACTCAAAAGTTATATGAGTTTGGTTTTTCATACAAGGTTTCTTTGTACAATTTCAACATTTTCATTTTATATTTGGAAAATTGAAACTTGTTAATTTAACTTCATCATAAAATAATATATTTTCTAATTATAACATTTCCAGAGAAAGAAAACCAAAAGTCAATCAATGATTGGAGTAGCTATACTCCAGCTAAACTGAAACAGCAAAAATCTCCAGAACTGAAGGTTCCGAAAAGAGGTAGCACATCAACCATCAAAGAAAAAATTTCTACTTGGGCTCTTTCCAAATATGATCTTGTGAAATTACAAAAGCAAGCATTTGAAGATGAACATAAATTGAAATTACAGCATATGATTGAAAAACACAAACTCTTTTTAGAACTACAGAGGGAAGAGTGGCAACTAAAGAGAACCCACATGATAGAAGTACACAAACAAAAATTATTGAATTTGAATCATAACTCAGATGACTGATTATTCATGTTTTTTATTATATTATTTATGAGGTATACTAATTTTTTATTATTTATGTATGTATTTCTCGTTTATTTTTGTTAAGAAATATTCTTAATTTTTTTTATTGAGAGTTTGTCTTTTGTTTGTTATGGTATGTAAGTATGCATATGTACCTGATGTTTGTATCAGTTGGAAGTTGGATACATTAAAGTATTTATCCAAGTCCCTTTTAAGTTAATTTTTTTGTTCATAACTATTCATTTTCTGTTTTTCTATACATATATGTTGTGAAGTTTAGTATATTTTATACATGGTACGTGCACACGTACCTGATGTTTGTATCTATTTGATGTATTAAAGTATTAATTAAATAATGCAAAATTTTATTTATATTATTTATTCATTTATTATATATTTTAGAACTCTATAATAGTCTTGAAAAATGATTTTGAATCAACAATAAACGTGTTGAATTATTAAGGATGTGGTTTGGGCCATCATTTGGCAATTGAGCAATGGCATCGTCATTATTGTCCAGATCATTCTGAATCAACTGTAGAGTATTTTCATCAAGATCTGGAATGGGTGCATGCAAGCTATTTGCAATATTGTGAAGCACAGCTGTAGCAATAACTATTGCTTCAATTTTATCCAATTTCACTCTCAGCCCCAATGCTAAGATAGGGAAACGGCGTTTCCATACTCCAAAACACCTTTCAATAGGGTTTCGAGTTCGGATTTGAGCTTCATTGAATATATGTTTTGCTGGGCCATTGGGTTGTGCCAAAGGAGTTATCAAGTATTTCTTTATGGGATAACCACTATCACCAACTAACAAATAATTTCCATGTACTCCATTATCAAAGGAAATGGATAATTCCGAATGGCTGAAAATCGTGGAATCATGACTAGAACCCGGCCAACGACAAACTACATTTTGTAAGTTTAATGACGCGTCACATACACCTTGAACATTCATAGAGAAATAGCCTTTGCGGTTTCGAAAAATTTCTGCATCATTTCCTCCCGGTGATTGTATTTTTATGTGTGTACAGTCAATAGCACCAATACACTGTGGAAATCTGCTCAATTGATAAAATTCAATAGCCTTTGCTCGTCTGTCTTCTTCATTTTCTGGCATCTTGATATAAATCCTATAGAGCATTGCTAGTGCCTCAGACACTCTATGAATGATTCTACAAGCTGTAGATTTATCAACTCCTACAAAATCCCCAACAACTATCATCATGCTTCCAGTGGCATAAAACCGTAGAGTTAGTAGAACCATTTCATCTGGTGTCAGGGAATGATTACTATAATAAAAAATACATTCAAATCTGTATAAACAATTAAAAACTGAACTTATATTACCGATTTGTCTGGTTCCTAATATCTTGTGATATTAGATGTATAATATGACGGGTTATTTCTTTTGGCAACCGAAATCTATTTAAAAATTCCTTTTCTGTCCATTCTTCCAAATGGTTCGGACGTTGCCTAAGTACTGGTCTCTTTCTTCTTGGGGCAATAATATCAATAATTTCCAAAAAATCTTCATCGTCAGTTATGACTTCCATAATTTGTGTAGTAAAAAAAGTAATTTAAAGTATTCAAATAAAGAACAAATAGAAATAACGTTTATCAACCAAAATATCATAGAATTTATAGGTTAGAATCTGTCAATTATCTCTTTTAAACCACCGAATTTCTGAGATTAATTTGAACCACTGTTAAACTAAGTTTATAGTATGAACCTTTATTGAAAAACTGAAACATAATAAAATTGGTAAACCTGGTTTAAGAGGGGCCTCCTCACAGGTATACAAACCTCAAAACATAAACAAAAATTTAGTTATTTTCAAGTTCAAAATATTTACGATAGATGTCGCTAGTGGTATCAAATCGGCTTTAATTTATCACATTTCTTGACGACTCAAGCAAACGCATCTCCGGGTCAGCTGTTTCGATTAGAGATATACAAAGTTTCGATGTTTTGGTTCCAAATACAATTCTGTCAGCAGGTATTTTTATTTATTTTCAATCTCAATAAGTAAATTATGATTTTATTCATTTACCAGCTAGTATGCTCATTTTACCTAGGTATTTTCTTTTCTTTAATTGTTTCTGTATATAATTTTGAAATTAAAATAGTATATGGATTATCGTCGGCTCTCTATATATTGAAGTTTTATACCTAACAGATATGGATGCTGAAAATTTGGAAAGGTCTTCATCACAACAAAAAAGTGGTGAAGAACCTGGGATAATTTCATCAGATGAATATGAACAGTAAGTTCTTTCACACAATGTTTTCTTATTTCCAAGTAGCTATTCTCAAATAAACCTCTTGTAATTGATTTTGAAAACAGTTAATTTTGAAAATAATAGAATGATGATTGAGTTAACTGTATAAACCCTCACTTCGTGGAATCTTCTCATCATATGGTTTTAAATGAAACTAACTGTTTCTAAATGACTCCACACACATTTTTTCAAATATATTGTGGAGTCATTTAGAAACAGTTAGTTTCATTTAAAACCATAGAATAATGATTTTTTTTTTAGAATAATGTCACATCAGTTGCTCAGTATTTGAGAAGAACGCAATAGGTTTGACTAGTCTTTAAATGTTCATTGTGTTCGAGAGAATATGAATACGACACGAAAAATCCAAATAAAAAAAAGTCTGTAGTAAATGCTGGAGCAGTATGGGGAACTTTGGCTGTGGGGTCCACATACCTACTACCTACCATAAGCTCCAACTTATATTACAATATTGAAAATGAACTGGGAAAGGTAAGTACAATTTTAAACACAAATAGATGAAACATGTAAAATTTTTGCTATGTAACATATGAGATTATCATGTTCAAAATCGTTTTAGGAATGGGAAGCCTCGCTTGTAAGATCCATGGAAAGGGCTGGTATGGAAGAAAAAGAGAAGGCTACAGAAAATGGATAACTTTGTTTGGATGGGACACCTGTTTTCACAGTTTATGTGGATGGTTCTTGGAGTAAACGATCCTATGGCACAAACTGTAATGCACTATCTGGTATCTGATATGGTAGCTATAATTGAAGAATATACGGGCCAAGTACTATTTATAGCAGTAAGAAATAAGTTTTGTGCTATATGTGCCAGAGCATCCAAAAGCAATGTAGTTGTAAAAAAACACATCTGCTACAAAAATTGGGATGAATCCGCTCCTGCAAAGGAAGCTGATATGGTTGTGGAAGGATTTAACTGCAGTTAAAAAATGCACGGTATACTAAATTTATGGCAGATGGTGACTCCAGTGTATACAAGAATATTATAGAAAAAGTCAGTTATGGAAGCAACGTTGAAAAAATTGAATGTACAAATCACGTCTAAAAAAATTATGGAAAACACCTCAGGAATATCTGAAAGGATACCAGTATTGCACTAGCAGGAAGAAAACTAATTGCTATGAAAAAAATTTTAGTCTTGATGAAACGAGCAAAAACTTCAATATAGTTGGAGACATTACTGACAATATGATTCATACATTAAATTTGTAATAATAATTTTGTTTATATTTTTATAGAATATTTTACATTTGTTTATTTTCAATAAAAGCGTGAACTTGTTTTTACTGTTTTTTTTTTAAATACAACCATATTGCCTAAATGATTTGTTTTCGTATTCAATGTAATGAAACATTTTTGCTATAATTTACTTGAATAATTAAGAAGAGTCAATGAAAAAAAACAGGCATGTCCGTTCATAACAAGCTGGAGGAAAACTGCAAAAAGTATTTTATAATAACATTGGATACATCAATAACCTGGAAAAATTGAAGATCAAACATAATATAACATTTTTATTCCTGTGTTTAGAAAAAGATTACAACACAATTAAATCGAATACGAAATGTCTATTTTGCTAAATTAGTAGAATGAAATTATTTTTATTACTATTACCAATGTATGTTTATGCTGATGCAACAGCTGAACTAAAATACTAATGTTCTTGCAGAATCTTCCGAGCAACAAATCTCAAAAAATACAATGAATTGAGATTTCATATTCCCAGAATCGAATTCTCTAGGCTTTCTAGTAAGGTCTTGGGCACAATGTACTCTCTGTGTTCAAATTGGTGACTACAAATTGTCAAAGCTGTCAAAATCACACCATCACTTGATGGCTTATATATTTTTTATAACAATCTAAAACTCGACCAAAATACCTGATCCCCAAGACAAAGGTCCAAGTTATATTATGT